>WNWK01036197.1:0-19306 GCA_009830355.1 Cherax destructor | reverse complement strand
CTCCTTTGTTCTTCCTCCCATTGCCTTTCCCTCTGCAGCTCGGCTCCTTTTTCCCCCCTTCTTTTTCCTGTTGCTCTTGGTGGCATGATCGTTCCTCTGCATTTGCCCTATTCCCCTCTCCACCTGCTCTCAGCTGCTCACCCTTTTTGCTCCTTGGCCCTGCTTGGAGGAAAAATCCGGCCATAGCGTAGGGCGTGTGTGTGTGTGGGGCCTGTGGAAGGCGGTGTGTGTGTTTGTGTGGAAGGTGTTTGGGGTGTGTGTGTGTGTACTCACCTATATGTGGTTGCAGGGGTCGAACTCCCTGGCCCCGCCTCTTCACTGGTCGATACAAATTTCCCCCCCCCCTGCTCCATGGGGTTTACTACCCTTTTAAAGCTATGTATGGAACTTGCTTCCACTACTTTTTTTCCAGATTATTCCACTTCCTGACAACTCTAAGGCTAAAAAAATTTTCCCTAACACCCCTATGACTCAGGGGGGTTTTTTTCTTTTTCCCCTAATTGGGGCCCCCTTGTTCCTGTATCCCATTTCTGAAACATTCGAGCCCTATCCACCTTGTCAATTCCTCTCAGTATTTTATACGTTGTTATCATGTCCCCCCTGTCCCTCCTATCCTCTAGTGTCATCAGGTTGAGTTCCCTTAACCTTTCCTCATAAGACATACCTCTCAGTTCCGGGACTAATCGTGTTGCAAATTTTTGCACTTTCTCCAATTTCGTGACGTGTTTGACTATGTGAGGGTTCAATACTGGTGCTGCATACTCCAGTATAGGCTTGACGTACACGGTGTACAATGTCGTGAATGACTCCATACTCAGAAGTCTAAACGCTAATCTCAGGTTTGCCAAGAGCCCATATGCTGCAGCAGTTATTTGATTGATGTGTGCCTCAGGAGACATGTTCGTTATAATGCTTACCCCAAGATCCTTTTTTTTAAGTGACGTTTCCAGCCTTTGACTCTTTAACCTGTATGCCGTCTGCGGTCTTCTGTGTCCTTCCCCAATCTTCATGACCTTACACTTACTGGGGTTAAACTCCAGGAGCCATTTGTTGGACCTGACTTGTAGTCTGTCCAGATCCCCTTGTAATCTTAACTGATCCTCGTCCGCTTGTATTTTCTGACTGACTCTTGTGGAACACCACGCCACACATGCGCCCACTTTGACACTTCATCACGTACCAACACTCGTTGTTTCCTTCCTGTCAGGTATTCCCTGATCCATTGCAGTACTTTCCCTATTATTCCTGCCTGCTCCTCAAATTTTGGCACCAGTCTCTTATGTGGTACTGTGTTAAAAGCGTTCTTGCAATCAAAAAAAATGCAATCTCTTTCCTGTCTTACTTCTGTTATCTTATCGTTAAACTCAAATAGATTTGTGACACAGGATTTCCCATCTCTGAAGCCGTGCTGATTGTCATGTATGAGCCCAATCTTTTCAATGTGTTCCACCATTCTTCTCCTGATTATCTTTTCCATGACTTTACATACTATACAAGTCAGTGACACTGGTCTGTAGTTTAACGCTGCCTGTCTGTCTCCTTTCTTAAAAATTGGAACTACATTTGCTGTCTTCCACACCTCAGGAAATTGCCCAGTTTCAATAGATGTACTGAAGATTTCTGCTAGTGCCACACACAGTTCCTCTGCTCCCTTTCTCAGTATCCATGGAGATATGTTATCTGGGCCCACCGCCTTTGAGGTATCTAGTTCACCTAGCAGTTTCTTCACCTCTACCTTGGTTATGTGTATAGTGTCCAGCACCTGCTGGTGCACCCTACCTCCACGGTTTGCTGGAAGCATTCCTGTCTCTATTATGAATACTTCTCTAAATCTTGTGTTTAGTTCATCACATACTTCCTGGTCATTCTTTGTGAGCTCCCCTCCTCCTTTCCTCAGCCTGATTACCTGGTTCTTGACTCTTTTTTTTCTTCTAATGTGACTGTATAACAACTTTGGTTCAGATTTGGCTTTTGATGCTATGTCGTTCTCGTATTGCCTCTGGGCCTCTATCCTTATCCCAGCATATTCGTTTCTGGTTCCTCTGCTCAACTCTTTGTTTTCTTGAGTCCTTTGCCTTCTATACCTTTTCCATGCTTTGGAACTCTTAACACCTCCAGTTAAACCATGGGCTCACTCTGGTCTTACCATTTTTCTGTTACCCTTTTGTATGAATTTCTCCTCTGCCTCCCTGCACTTAGTGGTCACTATTTCCATCATTTCATTTACTGTCTTTCCCTCTAGTTCTCTTTTCCATTGTACTTCATGCAGGAAACTTCTCATTCCTATGTAGTCCCCTTTTTTGAAGTTCGGCTTCTCTCGTTCTCATGCTGCTGCATTCTCCACTGTTAACTCTACAAGGTATTCAAAACTCAGGACATCATGATCACTAGC
Source organism: Cherax destructor (assembly GCA_009830355.1). Classification (NCBI taxonomy): domain Eukaryota; kingdom Metazoa; phylum Arthropoda; class Malacostraca; order Decapoda; family Parastacidae; genus Cherax; species Cherax destructor. The sequence continues at coordinate 16,914 of WNWK01036197.1, read as the reverse complement.
GCCAAGGGGTCTTTCGTGTGTGATATACCCTATGTCTGAACTATTCAAAGTGAATATGAGATCCAGCCTTTCTGCAACATCCTCTCCTCTCTCTCTCTGGTTGTATCCCTAACATGTTGGTGCATGACATTCTCCAATACAGTCTCCAACATCTCAGCCCTCCATGTTTCTGGTCCCCCAGGTGGCTCTAGGTTTTCCCAGTCAATCTCTTTATGATTGAAATCCCTCATTATGAGTAATTTTGTCCTACTCATATGAGCCCTCCTGGCCACTTCAGCTAGTGTATCCACCATTGCCCTATTGCGCACATCATACTCTTTGTCTTGTCCTCCTGCTGTTCAGTGGTGTGTTATACATCACTGCTATCATCACCTTTGGACCCCCAGTCTGAAGTGTTCCTACAATGAAGTCGTCTGTTTCCCTCCTGTCCATTCCTCCCATTTCCTCAAAACTCCACTGGTTTTTGATGAGCAGTGCTACTCCTCCCCCTCCTCTGTTCTCTCTGGATCTGATATCCAGGTGGAAAGATTGCATCTGTTATCATCCCTGTAAGTTTCGTCTCTGTTAGTGCTTTGCTGTGAGGTGATGCATCAATGATTCGTTCTTGCCACTCTTCACTCTCATTTGTTATTCCATCTGCATTGGTGTACCATACCTTTAGCTTCCTTTCCATTACTGTATTTTGGGAGATGGAAGAGGAAGGTGCAGGCTGGGAGGGTGGGAGTCAGAGCAGAATATTATGGGAGGCTGCTGTGATTGTGAAATTAGTGCTTAGGGGATGGGGGCTATGATGTGTGGTTTGTTTGTGGTTATTGTGTTTGGTTGATATGTGGTGACAGGGGTTTCCTCAAAGGTTGAGCTTTCCTACCAGTCGTTGTCTGTCCTGTCTCTCTTTCCTTCCACTGGTTTCGTCTTGCTCTCACTTTCAGTTGCTCCCTTTCTTTTCATGTTCTGTCTCGATTGAGCTACACTTGTTGATATTTTTGAGAGTCTTTTAACAGTGGCTTCTTTTGTAGTATCCTGTTCCGTACCACTTCTGTCTTGAATGTCAATTTGATTGGTTGATTTTTCCCTCGAATACCCCCCCCAAGTCTGTGAAAATTTTCTACCTGAAACATGTCCTTCTCTCATGTTATTGCAATGATGCTCATAATCTCTGTTTACTCCCAATGCTTTCTTTCATCATAGGTCTTCCCTTCAGCCTCCTGAATATAATTATCAGTTGAAGAATTGAAACACTTTTGAAACATATATGAATCTTTATTGAAGAAACGTTTCGCCACACAGTGGCTTCATCAGTCCAATACAAAGCAGGAAGATATAAGGAGAGGAGGAGTTTGAGGTAATTAGTTCCTCAGCCTGGAATCGATGTGTTCACTCCATCATTCTTGTAGGAAGTACAAGAGTGATAGACTGATTACCTCAAACTACAAGGCTGAGGGACTGATTACCTCAAACTCCTACTCTCCTTATACCTCCCTGCATTGTATTGGACTGATGAAGCCACTGTGTGGCGAAACGTTTCTTCAATAAAGATTCACATATGTTGCATAAGTGTTTCAATTCTTCAACTGTCGGTTTTCAAAACCATTCATCACATAATTATCTGTAACTAATCAATGTTAAACATGTGTACACGGCAAAGATGTGTACGCCTGTGTGCACAATGAGGACATATAAGCCTAAGTACTCAATAATGATATGTACGCCGATTTGTACAGTGAAGACGCATACGCAAGTGTAAACAACAAGGATGTGTAACTGTGTATACTGTGTGTAAGCACATACCTGGGTACACAAAGATGTACAGGCCTACGAGACCACTAAGGACACACACTTTATTAATAATAGTAATTTTTATTTTGACATGATACATGGTTGTACAAAGGAATATAATAGTTGGGTGTACATGCCAAAAGCCCCTTTGTGTGCAGAGCACTTGAATTTTCTTGCTGTTCCACGTATGAAACAATTCATTAGTAGGGTTATAACTGGTATGGTAATAGTAGGGTTATAACTGGTATGGTAATACCGACAAGCTGTGGATAAAGACACTCATGTTCAGTTTAGGATATTTATGAAATGTCCTCAAGTGTCCATAAGCGTCTTTATTGAAAATATATTTGTAAATGCATGCTGAGTCTGCAACAATGTACTCAGTACAAATATACAAGCGCTCAAGAGAACATTTAAGTAGTTAGGTAAGAGGACCCAAGTGCAACTAATGCGAAATTTTATTGTGGCAACTTTTCGCTCCCCATGAGATTTGTCAAACTCCTGGAGAGCGAAACGTTGCCACAATAAAATGTCACATTAGTTGCACTTGTGTCCTTTTACCTAACATATTGTCGGTAATTCTACCAACATTATTACAACATTTAAGCTGCACTCTTTCAAAATGCCTGGAGCATAACTGTGAGCACCTTGTCCTGCTCTATTACGACTCACACACCCACAACGAAGTCACACTCCGCCTAATAGAACACACATCCTCAACACAACTAAGAAAAATGTATTCCATTTCGCCAAGTTTAAATATTCATGGAGAAACGTACAAATCAGCCATGAGGTTGCCAGGTGTGCGATACCAGTCGCCTTTGCACAATAAATAATATCTGCTTTCCAACAAATTAACACGCCGGCATATCCTAGACCCCAGCACCCTCCTCCCTGTGTGATACACCTGTCATCGACTTCCAGGGCTTTGCTACCCTACTAGCCTGGTCTTTGGCCAAGATTACTTGTTGAGTTTTTGTTCAACCAGGCTGTTGCTGTGAGCGGCCTGCCGGCTCACATAGCCATCACAGCCTGGTTGATCTGGCACTTGGTTTAAGTAGTGATCCAGTTTCCTCTTGAAGACTTCTATTTCTGATAGCGTAATAAATATGGTATCAGGTTGAAGTGTCTTGGGCACCTGCTTTACAATGGATTTTACACTTCCTCCCATATTTCTCATTCCCTAAATTGTTGTGGCAGTGTGTTAATTTGAGACCAGGCCCTCCAGTATCTTCCAGTGTATATGGCCAGGTATCTCCTCTTTGTTTCAGAAAGTACATTTTAAGTACTTCGTGGCATTGCCAACATTATAAATACTTTATTACAACTACTGTTACTACTTCTATTATTATTAATTTATTTTCCAATAAGATCCATTTGATACAAAGGTTTCTTATGTGGAATAGATCATACACTACGAGCCTGCCAGGTGTACGATACATTACAAGGCGTCATGTGTACGACACTCTGCGAGGCTAACAGGTGTACGATACATAATGCAGCTACGAAGATTCCAGGTATATACGATAAACGTAGAAGCTACGAAGTTGCCAGATGAACGATACAAAACGTAACTATTGCGGCTGCCAGTTGTACGATACACATCGCAGATATGAAGTTGCCAGATGAAAGACACACCTAGCAGCTATGATGATGGTGCCAGGTGTTACGTTAAAACCAAATGGTCTCCAGCAAGTCTATCCCTTCAAATCTGTATTTTTAATAAAAATCAAATAGTATCCAGTCTTTATTTCTATCAAATGCATTGTCATACATACCACGAACACATGAATTATATCTATTAAAAAATACCGCTTTGTAAGTGTACCACAGAAATATAACAAAGAAATCTTGTCAAAGTCTTCTTCTTAAGTCCCTCTTGAGAAAGATAAGTATAATAATCAAGGAATAAACTAACACTATAATAATTTATGTGTAGAAAAAATAGCATTAACTAAAAGGTTGACTGAATTTATGTTACATTGTTATAATACAATAATAAATAATAATTTATTATTATTATTATTATAATATTTATCATCACCTTTACGAAAAATAAGGGTTGCCTCTATCAGTATCTAGACTAAATTTAGTCTGTAAATTTAGTTTATAACAAAATATGTGCTAAAAAAGCTTTATCTCAAAATGTTAAGGCCCATCAACACCACATGTTTACACATCATGTGGTCCTTCAACAGTATGTAGTTAGGCAATATACCGTCCGACCCTCTAGAAGCCTATCACTCCACTCCTGCACCAACACAAAGTGGGGACAAGCTAAGTGGTCGAGTGCTCACAACAAGGCATACATTTGCTCAACGGTTGTGACTTGGGAATACTGTGTATACATGATACTCATGTTATGCAATATATTTGCACGGGCCAGACGACAGAATAATTAAGCGATCTGTGCAATTGTTATCAGTCGTGTGTGGCGGGGAATAGTAAGACCGAGTACTATATATATTTAGAGTAACAGCGATACCTACGTATCGCTGTTACTCCAAATATATTGCGAAAACACAAGTTATCCTCTTGTATCTATTATACATAAAAAGCTGATGACATTCTTTGCTTTACTAGTGTAGGTAATGAATAAAATTAATTTAAAAGACCGACATTAAATCTTTTTATGCTGCTGTACATGATGTATACAGTATCTTAAACATTATTCACTTGAAAAATTACATGTACATTCACCACATAATATAATACATAAAAATATGAACAAAGGAACACTGCAACAGGCATAATAACCCATACTAGGCAGATTCAACTCACACCTACTTATGATCTACCTATTTAAAGCTACCCAGGGAGTCTGTTTCAAACAACTACACTTTACTGCCAAACCAGTGCTCCCCAATATCCTTTCTGAATCTAAACTTCTCCAACTTATGAGAACAGATGTACCCTGAAAACTGGGCAATGGGAAGTGACAGTAGGGTTACAGTTGGTGCCGCTGATACAGACAGTCAAAGAAGTGCTGTCTGTAAAATCCTCCTCTTGTAAACTTTGTGTCTCAGTGGTACAGCGCTGGGCCTGCTCTATGCAAGGACCACCGTTCCAGTCCATGTCTGTTCTTCTATTTATGTCATGTATTCATACTTAATAATATAACAGTTTTATATTCCACATAATCACCAACAGTTTATTACTTTTTGTTAGTGATCCAAAGCTTTACTATCCAGTCCAATTATTAATTCAATATTTCTGTGTAATGGTAGTATATTATTAAATATTATACATATGTTTCCTTATCATAGACATATATGAATATACAATAGCTTTACATGCATATTTAAATGCTCAGATGTACAGTTTCAGCTTTTACGTTTTAAAATGTGCTCATGTTTCTGTGTCCTCTTTCTTTGTCCACTCTTCTTCATCAACTCTCTCCTTCACTTCTCCAATTTCCACGTTTATTGCAGAGATCCAAGTAAAAGTCCTTTTCTGGTCCGAAGCCGCTGACCTTTGAATACGTCCACTCAAAGACTCTTCGAGGTTCTCCCGAGCAAGACTCCAAATACGTCTTAGACATCGTCGGTCTGTCGAGCCTTCTGTATCTTCCATGTGTCTTTTAAGTTTCCAAATCTTACAAATCTGCCACTTGAGGCTCCAAGGGGATATATGATGAGACTAAAGTAAGTCATCACAACTCAAAGTTACACAAAATAAATTCTTATTTTTGTTTCATAAGTCTTATCTTTATTTCAAAATTGCATTCTACACTTACAAAATTACTATCACTTCAATATTGTTATCTTCAATTAAAAATACCTTTCTCCACTTACAAATTCTTAACTTCACTTTTCATAAAAATCTTTACATCCACTTGTGAATCCTTATACCCACTTAAAAAATACAAATATCCACTTTAAAAATAATAAATTTACTTACTGATTCCAATCGCCATAACGGTAGTTCAATTTCCTGTGCAAGAATTATAATTTATAATAATATTACTAAAAAAATAACTAAATAAAAACTAAAGGCGCTTTATATAACATATAGCTATATAGCTGGGATGGTCTGACATGCAAGCCTTGATGCCAGACACTGTCCTCACTCAATGATGTCTGGCAATATAATATTTTTCACATACCGAAGCCAAAATGTTATTAGTCCGTTTTACAAAACCCAGCAGTTTCTTCACAACCGGATTGCCATGTTTCTGATATTTTACAGAAATACGTAGATAGAAAACATGAAAATAAAAACCGTTACTCTGTACTGTGGGCTTTCGAAACTATAGAGCGTTTACTGATGCAAACCAACTTCTAGTCGTGTCCGTCACAGTGAATAGATTCCAATCTTCTGTGACTTTATCCACTACCTGTCATCAACTTCTAGCAGAATCCACTACAGTGAATAAATCACGATCCTCGAGATAAGACAACTTTATTTCTATATAGTACAGAATACAACTGACAAAGGATTGATTGACACGAATATACTACTTTATAGAAAGCCACTTGTTATGCAAAATATTTCGGGTAGCCTTAAACTTAACTTACTACCACCGACCTATATTATTCATCTAAGTTAATTTAGAATGGTTTGGTTTGCAAGCTTTGACATTTAATATACTGTAACAGTTTAGTTTATAATTTGATATTTTGATATGTAACAATTTCGTATAATAGTTGTAGTGATGAATACTGACATAAAACTTGTTTTACGGGATTGAAATAGATTGTTGATAGTGAGAACATCAGTATGAAGGCTAATATAACTCTGAACAACAGGGTTGCAGTTAATAGCTCTCTGGCTTAATCAACCATATGTGATCAACTTCTAACAGTGTCCGCCGCAGTTGAGTGGATCACAGTCTTCTGTAACTCCATTCATAAGATGGCGTCATTTTCTAGTTATGTCAATCACAGTGGATATCTCAATGCTGTGACCCCATCTACGTGCAAAGGTATCTCCAATATATATTTAAATAAAGAAAGGATAATCTTATTACAAATTACCTCTTTAAAATATTTCAGGGGTTAGGAAGATATAGCTGTATAATGCAGCGTGTGACATGCAAATCTGTCTCCTGTACTAATGCGCCAAAATTCCGACATTAATGTTTTTTTTTTCAATACATTTGCATATCTTTTTAATTAAACCGCGCAGTGATACATTATTAACAAGAGAGGAGACTGTTCAATAATTTTTTATGTTGAATAAATTTCACGGATAACTGTCCACTAATTCAAGTTCGATTTTTCATGTATTCTTGAACACGACGTTTCATATAAAGAAGTGTTGTTTATGGTTGGCTGGTTGGTTAATAGGGTTTAAAGCCTATCAACTTCACGAGGGTCGTAACGGCTGCACAGTAACCTGTTCAACACTAGACAAGTATACTTCACAACCTGAAAAACGGATTAAAGCCAAACTCTCACCATATATATACGCTGAGAGAAATATTCCTCGCAGGGTACATATCTTGTGTGTTGTTTATAGACCATTTGTGCGGTAAAGAAAACTCAGGAGTTTCTTATTTTCCAACTTATCTTCATTTTATGATAATTTTCGAAAGAAATTCCCAACGTCCATTTCTTAACGTTCCCTGTAAACTTACAAATATTTTAAAACTTTATTTTATGTTAGACTTGAGCCGCTAGACTAAGCAAACGTAGGTTAAGTTAGATTAACATACTCGCTTTAAAACATTTTCTCACTTTTAATAATAAATCACTTTTATATAGAAATAAACTTGCTTATTTCTAGCCAGTGTGTTCCCTGCCAGTGTGTTCCCTGCCAGTGTGTTCCCTGCTAGTGTGTTCCCAGCCAATGTGTTCCCTGCCAGTGGGGTCCATACTAGTATGTTCCTAGCCAGTGTGTTGCCTGCCAGTGTGTTCACTGCTAGTGTGTTCCTAGCCAGTGTGTTCCCTGCCAGTGTGTTCCCAGCTAGTGTGTTCCTAGCCAGTGTGTTCCCTGCCAGTTTGTTCCCTGCTAGTGTGTTCCTAGCCAGTGTGTTCCCTGCAAGTGTTCCTAGCCAGTGTGTTCCCTGCCAGTGTGTTCCTAGAGAGTGTGTTCATTGCTAGTGTGTTCCCAGCCAGTGTGTTCCCTGCTAGTGTATTCCTAGCCAGTGTGTTCCCTGCCAGTGTGTTCCTTGCCAGTGTGTTCCCTGCTAGTGTGTTCCTAGCCAGTGTGTTCTCTGCCAGTGTGTTCCTAGCCAGTGTGTTCCTAACCAGTGTGTTCCTAGCCAGTATGTTCCCTGCCAGTTTGTTCCCAGCCAGTGTGTTCCCTGCTAATGTATTCCTAGCCAGTGAGTTCCCTGCCAGTGTGTTCCTACCCAGCATGTTCCCTGACAGTGTGTTCCCAGCCAGTGTGTTCCCTTCCAGTGTGTTCCCAGCCAGTGTGTTCCTAGCCTAGCCAATGTGTTCTAAGTCAGTGTGTTCAATACTAGTGTGTTCCCTGCCAGTGTGTTCCCAGCCAGTGTGTTCAATGCCAGTGTGTTCCCAGCCAGTATGTTCCCTGACAGTGTGTTCCCTGCCAGTATGTTCCCAGCCAGTGTGTTCCCTGCCAGTGTGTTCCCAGCCAGTGTATCCCCTGCCAGTGTGTTCCCAGCCAGTGTGTTCCTAGCCTAGCCAATGTGTTCCAAGTCAGTGTGTTCAATACTAGTGTGTTCCCTGCCAGTGTGTTCCCAGCCAGTGTGTTCCCAGCCAGTATGTTCCCTGACAGTGTGTTCCCAGGCAGTGTGTTCCCTGCCAGTGTGTTCCCAGCCAGTTTTTCCCCTGCCAGTGTGTTCCCAGCCAGTGTTCCTAGCCAGTGTGTTCCTAGCCAGTGTGTTCCGTGCCAGTGTTCCCAGCCAGTGTGTTCCTAGCAGTGTGTTCCTAGTCAGTGAGTTCCCTGCCAGTGTGTTACCACCCAGTGTGTTTCTAGCCAGTGTGTTACCACCCAGTGTGTTTCTAGCCAGTGTGTTCCCAGCCAGTGTGTTCATAATCAGTGTGTTCTCAGCCAGTGTGTTCCTAGCCAGTGTGTTCCCAACCAGTGTGTTCCCAGGCAGTGTTCCCAGCCAGTGTGTTCCTAGCCAGAGTGTTCCCAGGCAGTGTGTTCCCAGGCAGTGTGTTCCCTGCCAGTGTGTTCCCAGGCAGTGTGTTCCTAGCCAGTGTGTTCCCTGCCTAGCCAATGTGTTCCAAGTCAGTGTGTTCAATGCTAGTGTGTTCCCTGCCAGTGTGTTCCCAGTCAGTGTGTTCCCTGACAGTGTGTTCCCAGCCAGTGTGTTCCCTGCCTGTGTGTTCCCAGCCAGTGTATCCCCTGCCAGTGTGTTCCCAGCCAGTGTGTTCCGTCAGTGTGGTCCGTGCCAGTGTGTTCCGTGCCAGTGTGTTCCCAGCCAGTGTTCCTAGCAGTGTGTTAATAGCCAGTGTGTTCCCAGCCAGTGTGTTCATAATCAGTGTGTTAAAATCACTGTGTTCTCAACCAGTGTGTTCCTAGCCAGTATGTTCCCAGCCAGTGTGTTCTCAGCCAGTGTTCCTAGCCAATGTCTTCCCAGCCAGTGTACCTCCAGCCAATATGTCTCAGCCAGTGTTTTCCCAGCCAGTGTGTTTCCAGTCAGTGTGTCTCCAGCCTGTATGTCTCCAGCCAGTGTGTTTCCAGTCAGTGTGTCTCCAGCCTGTATGTCTCCAGCCAGTGTGTCTCAGCCAGTGTGTTCCCAGCCAGTGTGTTTCCAGTCAGTATGTTCCCATCCAGTGTGTTTCCAGTCAGTATGTTCCCAGCCAGTGTGTTTCCAGTCAGTATGTCTCCAGCCAGTATGTCTCCAGCCAGTGTGTCTCAGCCAGTGTGTTCCCAGCCAGTGTGTCTCCAGCCAGTGTGTTCCCATCCAGTGTGTCTCCAACTAGTGTGTTCCCAGCAAGTGTGTTCCCAATCAGTTACAATTAAAAACTTTGAAGCACTAGTATAAAGTGAGCACCAGACTCTTGTTCCAGCTGCTTTTGCGGGTAATGACTGTCAATAGGATGCTGAAACTCTTCATGACAAATACATGCCGGTATATGCAACCCGTCATGAAAAAATACACCCTCCACAGCAGTGTATCTTCCCTAGGTGATCTGAAGTTGTTTCCTAGTAATGCTTTCTAGTCAAAATATTCAAGAAGTCAATCAAAATAAATAAGCCAGTCTTACCTCGCTGGCCAGTGTATTAATTAAGTACTGGACCAATCCGGCCTAATAAAATTAATGCAATTAGGCATGTTTCTATACACCATATGAAGGTTAACGCGGACCCCCACTGTGACCACAAATGTACTCTTTTACAGACGTTTCTTACATGTGCTATATCTTAATAATAATGTTGTAAATACGTTGTGACTATGCAAGATATAACGCAAGTTTAAAAGAAGTGTGGCCACTATAAGAAATTTGAGAATTTCCCAAATCCAGCAGAATTTTACACTATAAAGGCAAATTTGCAATTAGTGTAGATGACTGCAAATCTTTTCAAATGGGTCTGAAAACCGACAAGTTGAAGATTAATTAAGACACTTAAGCAACATATGGGAATCTTTATTGAGGAAACGTTTCGATACACAGTGGCTTCATCAGTCCAATACAAAGCAGAAAGTTGTAAGGATATGAGGAGTTTGAGGTAATCAGTCCCTCAGCCTGGAGTCGATGTGTTCAGTCCATCAATCTTGTAGAAAGTACAGCATAGGACAGTAGAAGTGGCTTATATACTGTAGTCAGGTGAGGCAAAGCAGCAGGCGGCGGGGTCATAGTGGTACAATCCACTAGTCGAAGTAGGTCTTCGTCCGAAGGTTGGACAAGTGTTGAAGAATTCGTTTGTATCAAGATCCCAAGATGTTGCAGTGTCTGACAGATGTGACAATTTTTTATTTTTATTAACACATCGGCCGATTCCCACCAAGGCAGGGTGGCCCGAAAAAGAAAAACTTTCATCATCATTCACTCCATCACTGTCTTGCCAGAAGGGTGCTTTACACTACAGTTATAAAACTGCAACATTAACACCCCTCCTTCAGAGTGCCGGCACTGTACTTCCCATCTCCAGAACTCAAGTCCGGCCTGCCGGTTTCCCTGAATCCCTTCATAAATGTTACTTTGCTCACACTCCAACAGCACGTCAAGTATTAAAAACCATATGCCTCCATTCACTCCTATCAAATACGCTCACACATGCTTGCTGGAAGTCCAAGCCCCTCGCACACAAAACTTCCTTTACCCCTCCCTCCAACCTTTCCTAGGCCGACCCCTACCCCGCCTTCCCTCCACTACAGATTTATACACTCTCGAAGTCACTCTGTCTCGTTCCATTCTCTCTACATGTCCAAACCACCTCAACAACCCCTCCTCAGCTCTCTGGACAATCGTTTTGGTAATCCCGCACCTCCTCCTAATTTCCAAACTCCGAATTCTCTGCATTATATTCACACCACACATTGACCTCAGACATGACATCTCCACTGCCTCCAGCCTTCTCCTCGTTGCAACATTCATCACCCATGCTTCACACCCATATAAGAGCGTTGGTATAACTATACTCTCATACATTCCCTCTTTACTTCCATGGACAAGGTTCTTTGTCTCCACAGACTCCGAAGTGCTCCACTCACCCTTTTCCCTCATCAATTCTATGATTCACCTCATCCTTCATAGACCCATCCGCCGACATGTCCACTCCCAAATATCTGAATACATTCACCTCCTCCATACTCTCTCCTCCAATCTGATATCCAATCTTTCGTCACCTATTCTTTTTGTTATCCTCATCACCTTACTCTTTCCTATATTCACTTTCAATTTTCTTCTTTTACACACCCTACCAAATTCATCCACCAACCTCTGCAGCTTCTCTTCAGAATCTCCCAAAAGCACAGTGTCATCAGCAAAAAGCAACTGTGACAACTCCCACTTTGTATTTGCTTCTTTATCTTTTAGCCCAACACCTCTTGCCAAGACCCTCGCATTCACTTCTCTTACAACCCCATCTATAAATATATTGAACAACCACGGTGACATCACACATCCTTGTCTAAGGCCCACTTTTACTGGGAAATAGTCCCTTCCCTCCTACACACTCTAACCTGAGCCTCACTATCCTCATAAAAACTCTTCACTGCTTTCAGTAACCTTCCTCCTATTCCATACACCTGCAACATCTGCCACATTGCCCCCTATCTACCCTATCATACGCCTTTTCCAAATCCATAAATGCCACAAAACATCTTTACCCTTATCCAAATACTGTTCACCTATATGTTTCACTGTAAACACTTGGTCTACACACCCCCTACCGTTCCTAAAGCCCCTTGTTCATCTGCTATCCTGCTTTCTGTTTTACTCTTAATTCTTTCAATAATAACTCTACCATACACTTTACCAGGTACACTCAACAGACTTATTCCCCTATAATTTTTGCACTCTCTTTGTCCCCTTTGCCTTTATACAAAGGAACAATACACGCTCTCTGCCAATCCCTAGGTACCTTACCCTCTTCCATACATTTATTAAATAATAGCACCAACCACTCCAAAATTATATCCCCACCTGCTTTAACATTTCTATCTTTATCCCATCAATCCCAGCTGCCTTACCCCTTTCATTCTACCCACTGCCTCACGAACTTCCCTACACCCACAACTGGCTCTTCCACACTCCTACAATATGTTATTCCTCCTTGCCCTACACACGAAATCACAGCTTCCTGTCTTCATCAACATTTAACAAATCCTCAAAATATTCTCTCCATCTTCCCGATACCTCTAACTCTCCATTTAATAACTCTCCTCTCCTATTTTTAACTGTCAAATCCATTTGTTCTCTAGGCTTCCTCAACTTATTAATCTCATTCCAAAACTTTTTCTTATTTTCAACAAAATTTGCTGATAACATCTCACCCACTCTCTCATCTGCTCTCTTTTTACATTGCTTCACCACTCTTTAACCTCTCTTTTCTCTCCATATACTCTTCCCTCCTTGCATCACTTCTACTTTGTAAAAACCTCTCATATGCTAACTTTTCTCCCTTACTACTCTCTTTACATCATCATTCCACCAATCGCTCCTCTTCCCTCCCGCACCCACTCGCCTGTAACCACAAACTTCTGCTGAACACTCTAACACTACATTTTTAAATCTACCCCATACATTTTCGACCCCATTGCCTACACTCTCACTAGCCCATCTATCCTCCAATAGTTGTTTATATCTTACCCTAACTGCTTCCTCTTTTAGTTTATAAACCTTCACCTCTCTTTACTTACTGATTCTATTTTCCTTGTATCCCATCTACCTTTTACTCCCACTGTAGCTATAACTAAAAAGTGATCTGATATATCTGTAGCCCCTCTATAAAAATGTACATCCTGAAGTCTACTCAACAGTCTTTTATCTACCAATACATAGTCCAACAAACTACTGTCATTACGCCCTACATCATATCTTGTATACTTATTTATCCTCTTTTTCTTAAAATATGTATTACCTATAACTAAACCCCTTTCTATACAAAGTTCAATCAAAGGGCTCCCATTATAATTTACACCTGGCACCCCAAACTTACCTACTACACCCTCTCTGCATGTTTCTCCCACTTTAGCATTTAGGTCCCCTACCACAATTACTCTCTCATTTGGTTCAAAAGTTCCTATACATTCGCTTAACATCTCCCAAAATCTCTCTCTCTCCTCTACACTCCTCTCTTCTCCAGGTGCATACACGCTTATTATGACCCACTTTTCGCATCCGACCCTTATTTTAATCCACATAATCCTTGAATTTACACATTTATATTCCCTCTTTTCCTTCCATAACTGATCCTTCAACATTATTGCTACCCCTTCCTTAGCTCTAACTCTCTCAGATACTCCTGACTTATTCCCATTTATTTCTCCCCACTGAAACTCGCCTACCCTCTTCAGCTTTGTTTCGCTTAGGGCCAGGACATCCAACTTCTTTTCATTCATAACATCGGCAATCATCTCTTTCTTATCATCCGCACTACATCCACGCACATTCAGACAACCCAATTTTGAGGAAACGACAAGTTGAAGATTAAGACACTTAAGCAACATATGGGAATTTTAATCTTCAACTTGTCGGTTTTCAAAACTATTTGTCACATCTGTCAGACACTGCAACATCATGGGATCTTGATACAAACGAATTCTTCAACACTTTTCCAACCTTCGGACGAAGACCTACTTCGACTAGTGGATGGTACCACTATGACCCCGCCTCCTCCTGCTACATGTTGACCTGGGAAAATGCCAAGATTGATCAGACAAGTGGTCAGCGAATTCAACACCAGCATATACACGGTTGCCAAAATTGGGGAAGGGACAAAAAGGATGGAAACTGAGTACTTTCTCTGAATACAAAGGCTGCAAATCTTACTCAAGGAAAAAACCTAGTGCCAAGCATCTGCAAAGGCACGCATCAACCAATAAGCTCTGTAGGGAATACTCGTTTGGCAAAATTTAAGAGAAGCTTTCAGGAATATCAACAATCAGTTATTAAGGTCCTTATATACGACATGTTAAGCCAGCTTTGAGTACTCCGTCCCAGCATGGAACCTACATGTGATAAAGCATGTTACGAATTGGAAAAAATATAGAAATATGCAAAAAACTAAGGGAAATGATCTACGAGACGCTAAAGGAGCTTAACTTGACGACATTAGAAGTAGAAAAACCAAGGAAGATATGACAAGGACATACAAAATTGACTAGTCAAACTGGGAACGTGTACAAAAGGGCACACACACAAACAAACACACCCACAACTAACACCGCGCACACACACACACACACACACTACTTTTTCTTTCATGACTCGAAAGATTTTCTTACCATTGTCTGCTCTTGTTTCGCTCCGGATAAAAACGAAAAAATTGGGAATTGTTTCTCTTTGTTGAATTTACGGGCGAAGAAAAGTTGAGAACATGGACACTGCCTGTTTCACCAGCAGTCTTGCTATGGCTCTTAAGACAGCACCCGAAGGAGAATTCATTAAGTCTGAAGATTAGGCACAAGTTAGCTTCAGCAGCGAGGAAACTTTTCTAATTTGAAATGCAAAATACCGCGGGAAAAAAGTTTCAAATAGCGTGCATGACTAAAAGCCCAGTTTTAAGCCGCATGTATATTCAAAAATATTCTGAGAGAAAGATAACTCCTAATTTTCATACGAGTTCTTACAACACAGATTGCTTATTATTGTTGTTTGTTTTTGTTCTTGGTGGCGGTGGTATTATTATTATTATTATCATGGAAACTCAAGTTGGCAGGTTTCAATATAGTACTTCATTTATGTAACCCATATTTGTAAAGGAGCACAACATGGAACAGCTCCGGGAAGTGACTAGAGATGCCTCAACAATCCTCAGCTTCGGAGCTTCCAATCAGAGAGGAGAGACCTTAAAAAGGCTCATCCGATGAGGCAGTGTTCCCAGATTGCAGTCCACAATACCTTAGGCATATAAGAAGAGCTGAAGCTGAGGAGGTATCTGTACTGAATGAACACAAACTTTACACTGTCCTAACATTGTGGATAACACAATTGATGTAACCGCATTACAAAATCATTGGAAGAACATTAGGAATGAAACGAAGAGAGAGTTACAGAAACTGAAAGTAGGACAAAAAATTCCTGCAGGAGATGCCTCAGGAACTAAAGACGAAGTTGCGGTTACTGAAACGTGAGAAGTGTACCGTGACGAGGTTGGCAACCAACACCAGAACTAGATAACTTGCGCCACGACCTTGTCTTTGCAACCCCTTCTCATAATACATGGTTCATTTTAAGAATGCGTTTGCGTGCACTATTTCTAGATTATCTAAGCCACTGAATCTTTCCCACCCTAGATTAAGTGAATATATTTTATGGTTAAGTTGCATGAGGTTACATTAGACTGCATTAATTTAACTTTAACTCCATTTGCGTATATTTTAGCACCAGAGAATAAATTACAAACAAGGTGCGGACGGTAACCGCAGCAGAGTAAAGATACGATACATGCAAGGATTAATTTATGGGAAACCAAATGCTTATTTGTGCGATGATGATGACGGACCGGAGGATTCTTTTTTATGGAAATTGGATACATCAGCAGTGTGCTACTATCCTACTCTATATAATTACAATATAATGGGAACAAAAGTTATGTTTCCTTGTCATATTCCATCACACAGGATGAGTCGACCAATAGCAGGTAGGGACATATGTATGGAGTATATCCTATACAGAGATCGTGTCCTATATACTGAAAAATTGGGAAGCTATACGAAGTAAATCTTAAGACGATGGTAAAACTTGAATTAAGTGTATAACAGACGACACCTGATATAACACTATGATCATGGCAGATATCAAAGATGGTAATCAACTCATCAATGGAAAGAGCAACATGATGTTTATCTGTGATATTTCAAACCATGTGAGCCACATTCCTCAATCATCTCCCTCCCTCTGCCCCAGGTAGTTACCTGGAGTCACTTCCCAGGGTCATCGCCCCCGCAGCCTGGTCTTAAACCATGCCCAACCAAGTATATGGTATATATTCTCTGCAACTTGATTCGGATACTCTGCTATTGTTTGTATCAATCTGTCTCCGTTTTCTTATTATTTATATTATTAAAGAAAAATAATAATAATTATTATTATTATTATTATTATAATTACTGAATTTAAGCTCATCAATACGACGACAATTATACATTGACAGAATATTTTTTATCAGATTTAAATATACGAAAAAGGGTTCTTTGCTACCGCCAACACCGGTTAGTTTATAATGCACCAGCGATAGTTGTGTCTCCGCTGCTCCTCCTGTGTGTGGTAGTTCACTGTGTACCCGTTGTTCATCCTGTGTGTGGTAGTTCACTGTGTACCCGTTGTTCATCCTGTGTGTGGTAGTTCAGTGTACCCGTTGTTCATCCTGTGTGTGGTAGTTCACTGTGTACCCGTTGTTCATCCTGTGTGTGGTAGTTCAGTGTACCCGTTGTTCATCCTGTGTGTGGTAGTTCACTGAGAACCCGTTGTTCATCCTGTGAGTGGTAGTTCAGTGTACCCGTTGTTCATCCTGTGAGTGGTAGTTCAGTGTACCCGTTGTTCATCCTGTGTGTGGTAGTTCACTGAGAACCCGTTGTTCATCCTGTGTGTGGTAGTTCAGTGTACCCGT
>WNWK01036196.1:0-19307 GCA_009830355.1 Cherax destructor | reverse complement strand
GGGAGACGGGAGAGTCAGAGCTGCAAATGACCTGCCTGGGCAAGAGCGAGCAGAATCTCGTATCTGTATCTGTATCAGTATCGAAAATTTATATCGAATCCGGGAACATCAAGTTCACTAACAACCATGGCTCCAACATCTTTCTCCGAACTCATGGGACATATTGCCCCCAGATGGGAACAGACCCAGATTATCGCTGAAACAATCTAATGTATTTTTGTCCTCACATCTTTTTTTAAAAAAAACATCAAGAATGCATCTGACTACCCACTATAATCCCCCAAAAAGGATGCACCTGACGCCTAGCCAATCTCTTAGTTAAAAAACCCTTGAAAAAAAACCAGAAAAAGAAACCACCCTGCCTCTACACCTGCCCTCACCGAGCCCCGCCACCTGACGCCCAGCCAGTCAGGACTAGTCTTTTTCAACGAACCAGCGAGCACTGCACACACCCTGGTCTTCGATTCTGCCATCATTCATCGCCTCAAACGCTCCCAGCTGGGTTTACCCCTGGCTTTTTTATCTCCGACTCAAATATTCCTCTCATCATCTATTCTTCGTCTGTCCCCATTTCATACTGCCCACTTATGGGCTCTTACCTGAGAGTATTATCCCCCCCGGGGAGATCATATTCCCCGACACAGGAAAAAAGTGATCCGAAGGTGGTTTTCCCGGGGCGGGGTCACCAGCACCCGGGTTGTTCCCCTTTTGGGGTTTTTTCCCAAATGGGGTTAATTAGTGTGAAATTTTTATTAGGGGAACCGCGCGCTATCCCCTAAATGTGTATATTATTTTAAAATGGTTATTGTTTAATAATTTCCTTATCTGATTTAGGGGAATATATATCCCATTCTTTCTTTAGTGAGAAATAATTTCATAATAAATAATTGGTTTATACTATGGTGTAATAGTAACATGAAGGTGTTATGCAGCACTTGAGAAATGACTTATAATAATGTCATCCAGTGAGAGGGGCAGCAACATTTTCGGGGGGTAAAAAAATCTCCAGGATCAAGGCAGCCCCCACTAATGGTGTTTGTGGTATATTATCAGGAAAAAATTTTTTGGTCTTGTCGGTACCTGACCAGCCAGGCCGGGCCCCAGGGGGCTGCGTGCGACCACCAGAACAGCCTGGTTGATCGGGCCCTTTGGGATCCACCATGAGGTCAGGTCACAGACCGGGCCAGGGGGGGGTTGGGACCCCCGGGGAACTCTCTCCAGGTAAACTAACTGCACCTTTCAAAGCAGGTGAAATTACTGACCAAGAAAAATGTACAGAGACACATGCACCTTTTGACAATACCAGAATATGCCATACCCACATGCCATACCCACATGGCACCAGGAGGGTGCAACTCTCCTTCCTGTAATTTATTTCTGACACTGATGTGTCACTCATCAGTCCTTGAAAGTAAATGCTATAACGTATACAGCCAGGCATGTCATCTCAAGGGGACAAGAAGACACAGGTCAGCTGGACTATGGTAAACAAAAGAAGGGAGCCATAACCTCCCAGAGAAATAGGTTTTTAAGTGCCAGGAAGGAAAGACTGGCAAGAAATGACAGAAGTCGTACAACAACTGAAAATACTTGGAACAGAGGCAGTCATTGACCTCCACTCCAAAACAACAGATATTAAAGCCAGCAAATAAACGCCCCTAACCCATAACCATAACATTTATCTTTGCAAACATACAGGGTCTTAAGCCATCAACAAACAAAATTCTCATATCAAGGTATTGCCTACCGAGTCGAATGCAATACTGCAGCTTTCAGAGACTCATATAAAGGATCATTTGAAAACAAAATATAGATCGCAGGTTATAACCTATCTCAGACATGACAGACCAAACAGCAAACAAGGCCTGGCTGGACCTGTACGTCTTGAACATTGGATCTTCCATCTTGACAAGTCAAGCATACCAGCTGGATTGAACGTACACAATTTAAATGTTTTTTGGACTGATTTTTAGAGGAGGAGGAGGGAGGTGTTTATTCACCGGAATTCTCCCGGCCCGGTCTCTACCAGATGGCTACCCGGCTCTGGCCTGGCGGGAGTGTCAGAGATCTGTCTTCCATGGGAGGGGATTCCCTCATCGGATTGACCATTCGTCCCTGGCCTAGCCATTTCCCACCAGCACGAGACATGGAGGTAGATATACGCAAGGCCCCTGTGGTCCACCACCTTCCCTAACGGGAATGGCAGGCTTAAAGCTGCAGATAGTGGCACCTACTCCTGCCCGGTATGGGACTGATTTTTAGGAGGAATGATTATTCCTTTCAAAATTATTACATATTCACTTTCTATTTAAAAAAAATTTAGGGCGTCTATAAAGAAGAATAATTTTTAACGATATTTATAAAAGTAAGAAAAGTATAATACAAATTAATTAAAACTTTTTAATATTTTGTAAAATAATTTAATAATTTGGTCACCTTATTAATACTTTATTTTCTCTTAAGAAGGAAAAAAATTATACTTATTATAAAACGCAGATAACCTATACCTATCATCTTTCCCATTTTTAAATTTTCTGTCGTCTCAAACATAAACTAAACTAATATAACAAGTATATGTCAGTTTATTTAGGTACAGATACATATAAATTTAGTTATATAAATTATCATCATACATAGTAACATATAAGAAATTACCAAGGATGTAACTCCCTCAAAAGTCAGACAGTGACTTATTTCCGCTAAAGGGATCCAATGGAAATATGTCAATTTTGACTTTTTTGGGTTATCCTAGGTTCTCTACACATATGCTGCTATGTATGATAATGTATGTAAATGTATTTGTGTATACCTGAATAAACTTACTTACTTATGCAATTGTATATAAGAGGTAGACACCACTCCAATGGGCCCTCCTAGGGTGGGGAAGGTGCCAGAGCCAGAGCTACTACCCAGAAGCCCTAGAGGCCTAGCTCCCTACGAGCCCCGTGAGGGCGGGGAATGTGGCTAGGCCTGGGGACAGTTTGTCCCAGAAGATGAGGATGGACTTGTGCCTCCTCCCATGGATGACATAGGGTCTCACGACACTCCCAAGACAGGGAGCCAAAGCCGGGGCACCATCGGAAAAGACCCGGGCCGGGAGTTTTTTTTTTTTTTTTTTTTATTAATCAAAACAGTGATAACAATACAAAAAGAAACACACGGTACAACACCAAGTACCTCATAATTCAAAACAATATAATTATCTTAAGACTAATGTATAAAAATAACCTAAGGATGTCATCAAACTAAACAGAAAAGAAACCACCTAAATATGTAAGTGCCATGATGCGGACACTTACCCTACAGAAATATGAACACATTGGACAATATGTACAGAAACATTGAACACAGCTACCATAATAAATCAAAACAATACAACACTTGTGGCATATTTACATCAACCTTACAAATATAATATCGTTCATGTTTTGTATATATAATTATACTATGGCGTCAAGCCATGTTACTACCACATCAAGGACATCATAAATGCTAACGATACTAATCACAATTAAGACTAACGATATACGGTTCACAGCTTTCACCATCAACCTAAATAGAAAAACTAAACCTAACAATGTAAGCGTGCTTTACCCTACACCGTATACAATCTACAAATTAAACATGTTATGGCACACCTGTAAATTCGTCGTCCCATGGACTGAGACACGCACATTCACGCTAATTCACGCTGAGGCCAAAATAGCACAAACACGACTTGAGTACAAACACCCAACCTGACCCAAACACCTTTCTCTTCCCTAATACTCCAACCTATAACCATTAATCCAGGAATTACTTGCGACCAACAAAAGTACAACATAATGATCGTTCTAAGTCGCATAAGTCCAAGACCTGTTTAGACATGTGATTGCAAAACTTGCATCATCACCACACAATACAATATATGTCCAATTCGTCCTCCCACCACTGTCCGCCGGATGACATGTGTTGACGCCCTATCAGGTGACACCGAGAGAATATACATAACCCCAGCCGTGTCACCCGCCGTATCCCCCTGTCCAGACACTCCTGACCCCTTTTTCGACCAGCCCTTTAATGAGGTACCTCCCCCTCCCCCTCACCCCCAACAGAATACCTATAGTCAATTCCCTATAACCCTGAGAGAAAGCTTTACACCATGTCCCCGCATATATAACCTGATTTCTACACTTAGACCTATATATATACCTGCTGCCAACGCTCGGATATTGCCAGCTCCGGGAGCCTCCCGCTTTACCCACAAAATATGTATATACTGACCACCAAGTAACTACTGCCCTACCAACGTCCTCTGGAAAAGCCCCCACGTCCAAACACAAAGCCCTCAGGGTCATCAAGCCCCCGCCTTCCCACCCTCCTTAATACCCCACTAAACCACTCCCTGACCCCCACCAACGTATCACAGAAATACAGAGTATGATGCCGCCATGTCCAGGACCCCACATGATCCACACAACCCATCCCTAATAATGCCCATTCTAAACAACTGTGCACGTGCTGCCGCTAAAATACCCAATAAAAACTCTATATCCTGTTTCACACACTCTTGGTGGTATTTGCAAACTCTTCCTCAACCAACGCCTCGTTAACCTCCAATTATACATAGGATAAATACCTGCACCCTGCACCACACCTCCTCCCCCACTCTATCCAACATGCCTACTTTAACCTCCCAGGCTCCCTAACAACAACAAGGAGGAACCTCAACATAGCCTCACATCTCAACAGATCCCTACCCTGCCACCACCTACGTACCTCCTGCATGACCCCATCACTCTCCTGCCCCCTGTACCCCACATACCACATATTCTTCCTAACAAAAATACTTTAGCCTGTTACGTAGCGGTATCAACCCTAACCCCCCAACCCCAACTCCAGTAATCACCACCTCCCTACCTAACCAATTCCTCTCATGACTCCAAATATAACGAAAACCCCCAAGCAACCTCTCTACATCACACTCCCGGAGAGGATATATGGCAGCAACAAACCATATTCCTGCTATATACTAAAAACATTACCACCACTGCCCGTTGCAACAGTGTTACCTCCGTAGACCTAATGCCTCCCAACCTATCTATAGCTCTGTCCACCACCGCCACCGAATTCAATTCTCTTGCCAATTCCCTATCATGACTGAATATCACCCGGCAAATTTAATCCTATCGACGCACTTCCAACCGCCCCTACTGTCCAACGTCCCTCCCACCCATGCGCCTACTTCCAACAAACTTGACTTACCCCATTTACTCGCCTGTCGCTCCCCCAAAATACCCACAATCCTATTCACATGTAATAAGCTCCTCACTACTACTCCACCAGACGGTTGTATCATCGACATATCCCACTATGCCCGACTCACAACCCCTACCCACCTCCCCATCCCAAACCCCTTCCCCCTTAACCAGTCTATAGAAAGGGTCTCAGAGCATATTTAAACAGGATGGTGATAGAGGACAACCCTGCCGTGAACCCCTTTCATAACTCACCTGAACCCCAACTTCCCATTTACCTGGACTCCTTGCTAAACCCCGGTCATATAAAGTCCTAACCCACCCCACGATTTTTCCTAAACCCCAACCCCAACAAACCCCAAAACAAAATTCCCTATCTACTTCTATCATATGCAGCCTCCCAATTTAAACCTAGCACCCTCCTCCCCTCTTGTTATCCACAAACTCCCTAATCCTTCTATGCCCAGTCCTTATGCTTTGCCCTGGCACACCATGTTGCCCATCATCTAAAACCTTCTGAACACCCTCTTATTCGAGCCCGCCAGAATTAGTAACGATTTTATAATCCGGCATAACAACGTTATAGCTCTATAGCCCTTCATCCTATCACCGTCCTTTCCCTTCGGTACCATCACTACCACCCTGTCCTTTTGCTCTTCCTCCATATATCCCCTATCTTTCATTTGATTAAAAATCTGCACTAAAACATCCTTTAACACCTCCCAATGTAACACATAAAATCTCCCGGTAAGCCATCCCCCAGGTGCCTTTCCTAACCTTAATCCTTGCACCGCTTGCCATATCTGCCTCTGATATACGTCCTCCTAACCCTTCCTATCCTCTTCCCCCAGACGTTCCTGTATCCTCTCCAAAATTATCCTTCGACTTGCCTCACTCCCAACTACTCTCCTAAACTTTTGCTGAAACCAATATCCCGAGATACCCACACATGCCATCAGTTGTACTTAACACCTGCCCTTCTGATACCCCCAGGTCTTCTTCAACCTTCAACGACGAGAGATAATCATACCCTTCCACCTTTTCCTAAACCTCTCAAAACAGTGCCCAAGGGCCTATCTCCCATAAAACCTCATCCAATTGACACCTGACCCTGACCGCATGAAATCTATCATTTTGTATGTCCCACTAACCCTCCCACATAGCATACTAATTTCTGCCTGATGCCCCCTCCTCCCCCTCCCCCTACATTAACAAGACCTGTTGACTTTCTATAACGTTGCAAACTATATCGAGATCCGCTCCTCCATCCGGGCCCTCCTATAATAATCCTCACCGCCTCCTTCGCCTGCGAAGACCACCACCTCACCTCATCCCTCATCCTCTGTCTTTCCCTACACCTCCCACACCAGTCCGCAAAAGCATCCCTATCCCCATCCCTCTGTAACAAACTAACATTAAATTTCCAATGACCTGGATATATCTTGGACAGCCCCAACCCAGCTCAACACCGCCACTACACCCCCGTGATCAGAGAACCCAACATCGAGAAGACGATTCTACACTTATACCTGACACTACATAAACCCTATCTAGTCGTGCCGCATATCCTCTCCTAAAAGTATGCTCCACTAAAGCATCCCTTCCCACAACCACATCCTTGACTCCCACCGCCGCTTCTAACATCTCAAAACTGCAAGTTCACATCCGGAGCCCGAGGCTCTACATCACGCTTCCGAATACAGTTCCAATCACCAGCTATTATTACCACCTCAGGCAAGCCCTCAAAGCATAAACTAAAAATCATGCACAAAAGCTCCCTCAATAACTGGCACACTGGTAGCAGGCATATAAACCCCAATAAAACTAACAAGTATGTCTCCCATACCCCATCAACCCTCACAATCCTCCCATCCCCCACTTCCTCCCCAATACCTCATACTAAAAGGGCTGGTCTCCTAATTCCCACCAACACCCCACCCTTGAGATTCACTGTACTCCCAGTGTATAAATTATAACCCTTTAGCAACAATTCCTCGCCACACTTAAAATTGTGTCTCGTCCTCTCTCCTTAAAGTTGCTTCCACCCATAACCGTTTAACCTCTGCCCGAAGACCATTAACGTTCATACAGAGACACTTGAAGGTTTCATTGGAGGCTTCCCACGATGCTTCACCAATCTAGACCCACCTAGCTTCATCACTATCCTCCCCACCACACCCTCCCTCTCCACCCGTGACTTTACCCTTAACCCCGCCTTTCCCACCCTTAGCCACATCCGCCCATAATTTCTTTGCCGGTTCTCTGAGCTGGCGCCAACACATCATCCTCCACTGATCCACTGACTTTGCGGGATCATCCCTCCGCTACCTCCATGACCTCACCTGCTGCCTCACCACTCACACCACTCACATCCGACACGCCCTATGTACCTCAGCCTCAACCACACACACCTGCACCTGATCATTCATACCATCACCTGCCTCCATACTTACACGCCCATTCAGCACTTCACCTGGCCTTGCCACCATCTCCAGTAAGGTACCCTTCACAGTCGTCTGCCACCGGCGCCGGGCTATCTAGCATCTTCTGCAAATCTTCCAAGAGAGGTCCAGATAAGCCAACCAACACGCTGCCATCCCTCCCTCCGCACTCACGATCCAGGGAGCCACGATCCTCATCTGGCCGCGCTCACCGGTGGCAGTGGGATACAACCACCTCCGCCTTCCTCCACGACGCCCACCCACCTGCTGGGGTACTAATCAGCTCACCCGTAGCTGCTGGCTCCTGTTGATGGCCAGCCTCATCCTGCAATGTCGTCTTCCCTTGTTCCTCGCATTGTGGCACCATGTTGTCGCTGGGTTGGTATCCCATCGGTCACACGTCAGTGCCATATGCCCTGCTGCCCACATAGCCTACACGCCCGCACCTGCCCCACGTACGTAATATGACTTGTGTACGCAATTCCGGCAAGAGAACATACGAAGGTATTGGTCTCTCACCGTCATCTTGAGACTGACCGACTTCTCCGCATACCAGCATAGGGCCCCTGGGTCCATCTCCGATGTTAGAGGCATGTATCACTCCATACGCCCGGAAAGACCCTTCACATCAACAGCATCGTCTCAAATGGCAAATTACGTACCTGATCCAAACATACGTAGCCGACATGTCCCGTAACCTCACCTAAGCCTTCACTAACGACCATTCGTCTTCCTGGTAAGTGTGTCAACCTCGCTCATATGCTCCACTGGTCACAAATTTCACAAATACCCTAGAGGCTCCATTTAGCGCTACTCCATATAAATCCTCCGGGGTATTCCATAATGCCTGAATTATGGCAGGCAATAATACTTCTCTGCATTGGACGGTAGATAGCTCCCACCAGCACTTCAATACACACAGTTTATCCGGGTCCGGCACGCCGCCGCCATATTGAAACTAAAGGTTGTGGCCACTGTCCACTGTGAGACCCTTACCAGTACACCTGCTCACGACCAAGGTCGCAGTGAATGGCCAGGAGAGTTAGTTTGATATCTTAATTATGCACCCCATACCCATCCTGTGGGTGGTGGGGCCAAAAGATTACAGAGGTATATAATGGGTCCAGGACCGACCCGGTTTGATAGCTGAGGAAGTTACAAAAGGTAATGAACTCACAAGTTACAAAGGTAATGAAACATGTAAGTAAATTTACTTACGTTTATACACATGGTTACAATCATGAACAAATTATAAAGCAATGAGCACCACTAGTCTACACCCGGTCACAACTGTAATGAGTTCTTGGCAAATTTTAATTGTTGGGTCACACACACACACACATATACATACACACTTACATACACATACACACATACACACACACATACACATACACACATATATATACATACACACACACAGTAAATGTAAGAATGGAGAAATAAAGATCGACCCCATGCCTAGCCCTTCTAGGGCAGGGTAGGGGGCCCACCAGAGCTTGCTTTCACCTGGGGCTCACAAGACTGCTTTTCCCCCTTTTGCCCCCATGGGACAGGGAAGAAGCCCCAAAAATGGGCCAGCTTCCCCAGGCCCCGTGGGGGGGGGTTGTGGTAGGCCTGGGGGGGGTTGGTCCCAGATGAGGGGGGGCCCCCCTACCTTTCCCCCCATGGAACATTAGTCTGAGATACTACCGAGAAAGGGGCCAAGGGGGGCCCCCACTTGGGCAAGGCCCGGGGGGGAGTCCTGGGGGAAACAACAAGAAGAAGAAGGAGAAATAAATGATGGTGACCCCCAAAAGGGAAGAGCTCTAGTGAAATAAATAAATAAATTGGGGGGGTAATAGATTAAATGGAATATTTTTAAAAAAACAGGGATGAAGGTTAATAAGGGAAAAAAGAAATTGTTGGAGGTAGGGAATGGGTGGGGGGGCGTTGGGCGTGGGGAGGGGTTTTGGGGGTTTTGTTAATATCATAACAATTTTTCGTTTTTTTTGTGCAAATTGGTGGAGGCCAAAACCCCCGGTTGTGGTGGATGGGGTTTGCCGAATGAAAGTTGGGGGGGGGGGAGGTCCTTTTTACAAAAGAGCATTTTGTTAATACCCTTGGTATATCCCGTTTTGGTTCAGGGCGGGGGATCCGATTGGGGGGGAGATGTGGGGTTTGTTGAAAAGGGTGTTGGGGGTTTTTTTGGGGACAGGGGGAAAAAAATTTTGGGAGAGATAGTAGAATTAGAGGTTAGTTTTGGGGGGGGGGTTTTTCCTTACGGAATAGGTTAAAAATGTTTTTTTCCGAACTGAATACCTGTTGAGGGGGGGGGAACAAGGGGGAAAGGGGGGGCTTAGTTAGAGAGAGGAAGAAGGTGGTGGGTTGGGGGGATGTTTTATTGGGCGATGCTGGGGGTTGTTGATAATGACAGATCCACATAGGTGTAAAGTACGAAGGTTGGATAGGGTAGGTATGGGTGGTAGGGAGGTTCGGGGGTTTAAAAAAGGCTTGGCCTTTGTATAATTGGAAGTTCATTTAAGTGGTTGAAAATTTAAAGGGGCCCCCAAGGGTGGGACATGGGTTATCGTTTTTTTTAGAGCATTTTGGATCCAGGGGAAAAGTTACATGTGATGGGGATGGTGGGGATACAAAAGCCCACATGTGGTGACTTGGAAACCGATATCATGTGTTAAAAAGTTATCATTTTGTCCTAGGCACATGTCAATTAGACACTAGGCCTGTTGTTGGGGTTTCCATTTTGTCCCAGGCACATGTCGATTTGACACTAGGCCTGTTGTATGTATGTGTGTGGTTGGGAAAAATTTAAAATTTTTTCCCCCCCGCTGGGAATTTGGAAACCCCCGGGGGGTCCGTGCATCAGGCGAGAGCTTTAGCCATCAGGCCCCCGGGGGTACTTTTTTCGGGGGTTTTAGTTTTGTGAGGGATTGGTTGGGGAAGGTTTTTTTATTAGTGGGAGGAGGGAGAGTGTCTCCCTTAAGGGCCCTTTTGTTTTGATTTGGGTTTGTGGAGTCAGATATACATCGGGGGTTTTTTATTTGATTTTTTATTTCATATTCATTTTTTTTTGGGGAGTTTAGGGTTTGCTGGGGATCATGGGGGGCAGTGCCCCGGGTGCAGGTATGTATAGGACTAAATGTAGGAATTGGGAGGTGTATGGTAGGGATTGGGAGACAGCTTTTGTGAAGAAATATAGGGACATAACAATTGGGATTTTAAAGGGGGTTGTAGAGGGGGGAAAGGGGGTAGATATATGAGGGTGCTGGGGAAAGGGGGTTAGGGAGGGGGGGGGGGGAGTTTCAAGCCCATCCTTTTTTTTTTTTATTATTTAAAGGGGGGATGGGAGTTAGGTTGAGCATAGTAAGGTGGGTGGTGAAGTGTGGGGTTTTTTTCCCTTTTGGTTGGGTGGTCTCCTGGGGTTAGATCTGTGCTTAAGAGGGGGGGGAAGGATTGAACAGGTTAAAATTTTTTTTTTTTTGGTGTAATTAGCAGGATGGTAGAGAGTACATATGGGGCTTTGGGGTTTTAAAAAGATCGGGTATGCCACCCGAGAAGTGCAATACAGAAGGTATATGTTTTGTCCTCTGACAGAACTGCATGGATGCTCTAAAATCTTTTGTAATGAGGTTACAGGCTAAGTTGGAAGTATTTTGCATACGTATTTTGTTTTTTTCTACCTCCATGCACAATGTTATATGTATGGTTAGGGTTATTTTTTGATTTTTTTTTAGAGCCTTGTATTATAATCACTGATGAAGCATGTATGGTTTTCCAAAAACTTCATTATAGGTTTTTAGAAAAGATGTTGTGTTTGTGAGGGATGATGTTTTGGTTAGGCAGGAGGGGGGGAGGGTGTATGGCTGGGGAGGGGGTTCCTAGGATTGATAGGCCCTTTTTTTGAGCTTTTCAGCATATGCTGTTTTCTTTTTTTTAAAAGATAGTATGTTGGTACTTAATGCCACAGACATACATGAAAATTTTTTCTGGTAATGTAAAGATGCTTTGGGTTTGGGTTAGGATTTTTTTGGTTTTGGGGGGTAGGATATAAATACTTTTGGTTTGTTTTTTTTGGCCCATTTGGGCCCAAAATGGGTCTAACCTATGAAAAATAGCAGTACGGTGTGTAGGTTTGTATAAGGGACAAAAAACCCCCCTGTGTCATGTTGTGGACGGGAACCAAGGTATTGATAATGGTTTGTCAATATATGTCTGTTCTATTGTTATATATGTATTGACCTATGTATATTTATTTAATGATTTAAAAAAAATTTTTGATGAGTTGTTAAATGTTGATGAAGACAGGGAAGCTGTGATTTCGTGTATAGGGCAAGGAAATAACATCTTGTAGGAGTGTAAAAACCAGTTGTGAGTGGGGGGGAATTGGAGGCAGTGGGAATTTAAAAAGGGGGAAGGTTGGGATTGAGGGGGTAAAGAAAAATTTAAAAGCAGGTGGGGAAAATTTTTTTGGGGGGGTTAGTGCTATTATTTAAAAATGTATAAGGGGAAGGGACCTAGGGTTACAGAGGGGTGATTTTTCCCTTTTTTATAAAGCCAAAGGGGACAAAAGAGAGTGCAAAAATTATAGGGAATAAGTCTGTTAGGTATGGAAAGTGTATGGTAGAGTTATTATTGAAAGAATTAAGAGAAGAAAAAAAAGGGGTAGCAGATGAACAAGGGGGCTTTAGGAAAGGTAGGGGTGTAGACCAAGTGTTTACAGTGAAACATATAGGTGAACAGTTTTTGGGGAAAAGGGAAAGAGGTTTTTGTGGCATTTATGGATTTGGAAAAGGCGTATGATGGGTGGATGGGGGGCAATGTGGGAAGTTGCAAGGGGGAGGAATAGGAGGTGGGGTTTCTGAAAGCAGTGAAGAGTTTTTTTGAGGATAGTGGGGGCCCCAATTTGAGTGTGTAGGAGGGGGAAAGGGGGGGATTTCCCAGTAAAAAAAGGGGCCCTTTGACAAAGGTGATGTCACCCTGTTGTTCCCAAAATTTTATAGATGGGGTTTAAGAGAAGTGAATCGAGGGTCTTGGCAAGAGGT
The DNA here is from genome assembly GCA_009830355.1 of Cherax destructor. Classification (NCBI taxonomy): domain Eukaryota; kingdom Metazoa; phylum Arthropoda; class Malacostraca; order Decapoda; family Parastacidae; genus Cherax; species Cherax destructor. The sequence continues at coordinate 6,587 of WNWK01036196.1, read as the reverse complement.
GTGGGGTTAAAAAATAAAGAATCAAATACAAAGGGGGGTTGTCCAATTGTTTTTTTTTGATGACACTGTGCTTTTTGGGGGGGAAAATTTTAAGAGAAATTTTTGAGGTTTGGGTGAATTTGGTAGGGGGTTAAAGAAGAAAAAAATTTAAAGGGAAAATGGGATTAAGGTGATGGGGGATAACAAAAAAAATTTGGGGACGAAAGACTGGAATAGATTGGAGGGAAGAGTATGGAGGAGGTGAATGACCCCCTATTTGGGAGGGGCATGGAAAAATGTTTTTGAAGGGTGATGAATCATAGAATTGATGAGGGGGAAAAAAGGGGAGTGGAGCACTTTGGGGTCGTGGAGACAAAAAAAATTTTTCCATGGAAGTAAAAAAGGGAAGGAGAGTATAGTTTTACCAACACTCTTATATGGGGGGGAAGGGTATGATGAATGTTGCAAGAGGAGAAGGCTGGGGCGGGAGATGTTTTTTGAGGTCAATGTGGTGTGAATATAATGCAGAGAATTCGGGGGTTTTGGGAAAATTTGGGGGAGGTGCGGGGTTCCCCAAAAAAAATCCAGAGAGCTGAGGAGGGGTTGAGGTGGTTGACATGTAGAGAGAGAAAAGGAACGAGACAGAAAAACTTCGAGAGTGTATAAATCTGTAGTGGAGGGAGGGCGGGTCTTCCCAGGAGAGGTTTGGGGGGGGGGGGTAAAGGAAGTTTTTGTGCAAGGGGCTTGGACTTCCAGCAAGATGGGAGCGTTTTTATAGGGGGGGAATGGAGACAAATGGTTTTAATACTTGACGTGCTGTTGGAGTGTGAGAAAAATAACATTTATGAAGGTTTTAGGGAAACCAGCAGGCCAGACTTGAGTCCTGGAGATGGGAAGTAAGGTCTGCACTCTGAAGGGGGGGTTTAATGTTGCAGTTTTAAACATAGTGTAAGCATGCCTTCAAGACAGTGATGGGTGAATGATGATGATGAAATTTTTTTTTTTTTCGGGGCCACCCTGCCTTGGGGGGAATCCCCCATGTGTTAATAAATATAATAAAAAAAAAAAAAAAAAATTGAAATATAGATATTTCCCCGGGAAATTTTGGGAAAAGTTTCAGCCCGAAAGGAAAATGTATTAGGAAACACAGCACAACACTGGGACAAGCAACTTAATTTTTAACCGTATTTAAAAGTTCAGTTACACTGAGCGGAGAATGCATTACACGGGAGTGAATAATTGTAATGAGTCACTACACTGAAAAAAAAACTCTGAGCCTTTTAAAGTCTTAATACAGGCTTACAAATGACTTAACTGTCTATAAAGCAAAACACTGTTGCTGAAGGTCAGAAATAATCCTAGTAGAGGTGAAAGAAAGGGGAAATTACCTGGGGTGAAAATTTGCCCCGGACCACATTAATTATCGTCGGCGCTCAAAAAATCTTTTTTACTTGGTCTGTGAGCGGTGGTGGAAATGTACAAGCAAAAGATATTGGGGGGTGGGGGTAGGGCACAACTTCGGGGCTCCCCCCCAATTACTCCCCTTTAAATCCATCTGGCTTATCAACCCACACTAAGCCACTGGGAAAAAAAAGTTGTCTTTGCCAGCATTTTACTAGTAATGAAAAATAGTGCAGACACACTGGAAGCAGATTTACACTGGCTTCCGGGGCAGAGCTGGTTTGGGGTTACCGGGGGTGCCTTGGTGTTCTGATGCAAAAAAAACAGGTGGGTCAGGGGGGCAGCTGTAACTTTGGCAACCCCCCTTGTCCTGGCTGGCTTGGGTGAGTTTTTAACCCCGGCAAAAGTTTTAGCTAAACCGTGTCAACTTTTTTAAATTTTTCTTGTAGCAGGAAAAGGCACAGGGGACACATTCTTAAGAAGCATGAGGGAGAGATGGTGGAATGCGGGGAGGATGGCGGGGGACTCAGGCACTTGGGGGGGGAAGGATCTGCCCAGACCATAAGTAAATAAAGGCGAATGGCTGTGTTCCAAACGATGAAGGAGGGGGAAAGGGGGGAGTGGGGGAAAGGGCCACACACTTTAAACCAAAACGTGTGTGTTCCATGGAGATGACTAGTCAAGCTCCCCATCATGCAATCCAACGAAGAGTTGCAATATTATCAGTAGGTGAAATAAAATTGGGGCAAACAAGGTCCTTTTTATAGTAGTATGTCCCGATGTCACTATGGTCTGTATACACTGAACATGTACTTTTAGAAATAAAGATTATTTTGATTATTGTCATTATTATTATTGTTAATATATATCCCCCCGGGGTGGGACAAAAATCAGCAAATCAAGAAGAAGATGTTATTATTTTTTGGGTCATCTCCCGACTTTTGGTCTTCATAAACTCCTCCCACTTTGTAACGTTGCCAGATGGAGATTTTAATAGATTACTCGCAGTAATAATAACAAACTTTTTTTATATATCTAGAAAGCCCCCTTTTATGCTGAGATTTCGGGCAAATTAGGCCGTTTTTTCCCCGGATGCGACTCACACTAGTCGACTAACACCCAGGACCTATTTTACTGATAGGTGAACATGGACAGCAGGGTCTTAAGGAAACACGCCTGAATATTTGCACCCGTATTAGGAATCGATCCCCGGACCTCAGTGTGTGAGCTAAGGGGCTAGCAATCGAGCTATTGGACAAAAAAACATAAAAAAAAAGAAAAAATGCGGATAATTTACTTGATTTAGATATACTAATTGTGTCGTCCTCACAAGAAATGTTGTAGTGGTATAATTCATTGTAGCAACGTCGTACAAAATGAGACTCACAACAAAATGTTGCCAAATTGTTGAAATATTTTGACACCATGCCCAGCCCTTTTTGGGCAATGTAGGTGCCATGGCTGAGGGTATCATCTGCAGCTCGGGAAGACTGCCCTTCCCATCAGCCTCCCTGGGGGGGGGGAAAATGGCAGACCAGAGAGGCCTAGCTTCCCCCCACGAGCCCCGTGCTGGTGGGGTTGGGGTAAAATGGGGAAAAGGGTTGATCCCACCATTGAGAGGGTACTTGTACCTCCTCCCCATGGCAGATCTTCGTCTGAGATATTCCGAGAAAGGGAGCGAGGCCGGGCCACCGCACCCAAAGGCCCGGGCCAGGAAGAATCCCAGCCGAATCAAGAAGACAAAGAAAGAAATATTTTCCTGTAAGTTTAACTGATTTTTCTATTTTGTTTTAACTGCCAGCTACACCAAAGTTTTATCACCCCTTAATAGTAGCCTGTATGTGAAAATATTGGTATTTTCCAGTTATATTTGATATACTTTCCAATATGAATAGATATTGTGAAATTGTAGGGTGTCTATCTGGGACACCGCCACTTGCAACAAACAATCTCCCGGGAGATGACCGACTAGTATAATTTTACCAGTCACTACCTTGAGGTATAGCGAGAAACTGCCCACTCTTGGTCGCACCCAAGGGTACCTTCAATATCCTCACACTCGTCCCACTTCCTTGACCAGTGTAAATAAATTTGAAGAGATTATAGTAATAAGTATGGTATGATTAAATTTTAGTGGACTGTATAGTTTAGAAATATGATATGGGACTGATTGAGGCGAAGGAGGAGAGAGTACAGTGATTAATGTTCCTCACCCCTTATCTGCGTCTTGAGTGTTCACTGGAGACCTATTCCCACCATAGACACACAATATATCAACATACCTATTGACCAGCTAGTACAAGGATACAATATACTTACAGTGGGGTGGCTGCATTCTTGTGGGTGGGCTTAGTCCAAGGAAGATTAATTTCAAAGCGAACCGATCGCCCGCAAGGACGGCGTTACTTAACATGTGGTTGGTCGGAAGTAGCGATTCATATCCTCTCGCTATTTCGACATTATTACAGTTTATACATATAACTTTACACACTATGTATATCCTGGCTTAATGCCCCACTAGTTTTTACACATTCACCGTCTCGATACTTATATTTCGAGTCGATGAACGGAGATAGAGTTAGCTCATCCTCTCCATATTCAATATGGCGGTCTGGGTATGGCGTCCCTATGCCAGACGCACCCGGTACACTCACTTTCAATTATTTACAAATCTGCTTCACTAGATTCGCCATTTCACAATATTCATTGAGCATATTTCAGTCTCTTCTATTACGAAAACCACCCAGAATCAGGGTTTACGACTGTATCCTGTCGTATGGTCGCGTCACTGGAGCCCAAATTAGGGTTAAGCCGGCATCCCTCGCTGGCGCCATTCACTATTTCACCAATTACTGCCCTATTACTGGGCTTCCCGGACCGACTGTCCTTCACTACCCGTTGAACGTATTGAAACACTTATATTGCGAATTGCGGCTGTTGACCACTCTCCAGTTGGCTGGAATACCAACTCCCTGATGTCATTCCGTCTCCTAATACCCTGAGCCTATCGGTACTCACACGTGACTATCTCCCCTCTCTCTCTCTCTCTGCCCAGCCTCCTTGAGCCGTGTCCTGCCCCACCTATACGATGGTTTTGTATTCATACCCATATAAACGTTAAGCTACCAGCAGCACATTAAAGATATCTGTTCATATTGGAAAGTTTATCAATTACAACTTTCGGAAAATACCAATAATTTCCACACTGCGGACTCTTTTCAATTTTTGGGCATACTATAGCAAGTCTCTCTCAGTATCCCAAGTCAGCCCCAATACATTGCTACACCCAGATACTCCATCTGGGAACCTTTACCATTCCTTTAACCTGACGAATTACTGTTCATGTGGGGAATTATGAGAGATTGTCTATCTGGGACCCCCCGGGCCACTTGCAACAAACAATTTCCCGGGGAGATGGGGAAAGATTAATTTCTTTGAGCTCTACCCCCAAAGGGCCCGGGGGCGTTATTTAACATGGGTTTGGGTTTGGGGAGCGATTCATATCCTCCTTTTTCCCCCTTATTACAGTTTATACCTAAAAATTTACACACTATGTATATCCTGGCTTAATGCCCCAATTAGTTTATACACATTCACCGTCTAAATATTTATTTCAAGTCGATGAAGGGAAGATAGAGTTAGCTCATCCCCCTCCATATCCAACCTGGCGGTCTGGGATGGCGTCCCTATGCCAAAACGATTTCCCCGGTACATTCACTTCCAATTATTTACAAATCTGTTTCATTAGATTCAACATTTCACAGTTTTGGGAAAAAAATAAACACATAAGCAGTATAATGTGACCCCCTTTATTGACAAGTTTCCCCCACCAAGGGGGCTTTATCGAGTCCCAGACAGATTTTACCGGGAAAAAATGAGCAACATGGAGATATAAAAGGGTACAGTCAGGTGGAGAATGCTGGGGTCAGGGTGGAGAAAGCTGCATGTGAGTTTAAAAAGGGTGTGAAAAAGTTAAAACATAGTGTGACTTAAAGGACCTGCAGTGTACCATTCTTGAGTTCTAGGGGGGATGGTTGAAGAAGTTTTTTTAAAAAAGGTTCAGCTATGTTGTGGAACCCGTTGTTCTGGTTGAAGTTGTTGGATATACAGATGAGTGATGATTCTGGGATTTTCTTGGTTTTGGGCGTTTGTCTTTTTGGCGATGAGTCTTGCGTTTCTGTATTTGGGGATTAAATGGTTGTGTAAATTTCGGTGTTGAACACAGGCATTTTTTTTGTCGTTGGGTTCCTGCACTGGTGTTCTGAAATGCGTGTTTGTAGGTCTCTGGATGTTTCTGCCAACGATAATTTGGTTCAGCCATTACAAGGGGTTTTTATACCCCTGCCGTGGATTGGGAAACTTTTCCTGTCTGTTACTTTGGGAATGTCCTTTTAAAGGTGGTGGGTGTGGAGGTGGATTTCCCGGGAAAGAGGTCTTAGAAAATGTTGGAAACTTGTTTGGGAAAAGGAGGGGGGGGGAAAGGGGCTATGGGATCTCTTTTTCAGCAGTTTCTTCTGTTTTATTTTTCCATTGTGTCGGTATTTTATACCATTTATTTCCCTTTCCGTTTCTTTTGGGTTTTTTTCCGTTTTTCTATTATGAAAAACCCCCTGGGAAACAAGATTTATGACTGTATCCCCCCCTGCAGGATTATCTCTATAGATAGGGGCAGCTTCTAGTTTCCACCCCCATATCAAGTTAGAAGGAGTCAGTACTTCTGCGTTTGGGGGATCAAGTATGTATGAGAGAGGAAAATTTTTTCCGATTCTCTGCCTCCATTAATACTTCCAGGAATTCTTCCAAGTTAAAATTTATTTCCCGGGGTAGTACTTTACACAGACACCTCTTTTACTGTACCTATCAGTTTTTTCCCTACAATCCCCCTTTTCCAGGGGGGCCCCGGGAGCAAAAACCCGCCCCAAAACCCCGCTGATTTAACAGAGACTGTACATCATTACTCTCATTTATTTCCTTCAAATGTTGCCCCCAAAAAGTTAGTGGCATTTTCTGGGAAAACATTAGTCTTGGACAGGATCTCCTAGCTGCAAATTTACGAAACAGCGGGAAGGGAAATGCTCCCCGACAAACCCTTTTTTACTTCAAAATGTACTGCCCCTTTTAGTGTACAAGTAAAAAAACACACATACACCTTTGGCAACCGTTAAAAATGATTGGGCCACTGTAACCACACTGGTTACATCAAATGG
>WNWK01036195.1:0-19307 GCA_009830355.1 Cherax destructor | reverse complement strand
TTTACAACAGGCTTGGCACTAGGAGCTTTCTTGGGGCCCATGGTGGCTTATTTAGCAGTTGCAAGCACTAAAAACAGTGGAATAATGACAATATACTTGTATGAATGCGTGGGTGGCATGGGTGGTGGTCGCTCGCTTGTAAACAATAGCACACTGAGTGCCCGGGCCTAGCTGGGCCACGCGTACGCGTCCGGGATGAATCGCCAACTCCGAGTGGATCGGCTAATACCGAGCCAAAATTCTCGTTAAAAAACCGTCGAATACCGATTTGGACGAAAGCCGATGGCGTCGAACACCGGGGGTTGACTGTACTTATTTTGTAAATTGTCTATTGTAACTTTTACCATTTAGTCTATTATAGCATAATTGTAATTAATTTTAAGATTGCCCACAATGCTCTGCATAAAAGGGGGCTTTTGGCATGTACACCCCATTTTTCTTTTTACTATATGTACATCTTTGTATCATGTCACAATAAAATATTATTATTATTATTATTATTATTATTAAGTTTGCCCAAAGTGCTCTGCACATAAAGGGGCTTTTGGCATGTACACCTAATTGTTATACTCCTTTGTACAAACATGTATCATGCAAAAATAAAATTAATATTATTATAAACACTTCTACTTTAGCATTTAGGTCCCCTACCACAATTACTCTCACTTGGCTCAAAAGTTCCTACACACTCACTTAACGTCTCCATAACTCTCTCTCTCTCTCTCTGTCTCTCTCTCTCTCTACACTCCTCTCTTCTCCGGGTGCACACAGACTTATGACCCACTTTTCACATCCAACCCTTATTTTAATCCACATAATCCTTGAATTTATACATTTATATTCCCTCTTCTCTCTCCATAACTGATCATTCAACATTACTGCTACCCCTTCCTTAGCTCTAACTCTCTTAGATACTCCTGACTTAATTCCATTTATTTCTTCCCACTGAAATTACCCTACCCCTTCAGCTTTGTTTCACTTAGGGCTAGGACATCCAAATTCTCACTGAAAAGAACACTAAAGAACAAAATTAAGGTGCATTTAGCACAGACACTGGCTCATCATACTACATAAACATTCTTGGCAAAGGAGTCAAGACAAACGTGCTGGACAGAAACCATAAGACAGTTAAAGAACAGCAACCACTAGACCTCACAGTGCTCTGGAGGCCCAAGGTTAGTCACACATCAATAAATTCACTCGCCTCCCCTCTTTCTTCACTGTCAGAAGTACATACAGTGGTCCCCCGACTTTCAGTTGGTCCGACTATCGGAGATTTCGAGTTTTGAGCACTTTTTTCGGTCAATGTTTCCGTCGCCAACCGGCCATTCCTTCGACTATCGGTTTGTACCAGACCTGTCCGCCTGCCCGTGCCTCGCTGTGCAGGACGCCAGTCTAGCGTTGTTTACAATTGAGAGAACATTACCCAGCGCGCTCTTTCAAACATTTCACAATAAATTTCTTGTGTTTATTGGTGGTTTAGTGATTGTCACTGTGAAATAAGTCACCATGGGTCCAAAGAAGCTTCCTAGTGGCACCCCTGTGGTAAAGAAAGTGAGGAACACCATCGAAGTGAAGAAGGAGATTGTAGAAAAATATGAGAGTGGCGTACGTGTGAGTGAGCTTGCCAGGATGTACAACAAAAACACATCTACTATCACCTCTATCCTGGCAAAGAGAAAAGAAATTAAGGAAGCTAAAGTTGCAAAAGGTGTTGACATGTTTGCCAAAAATAGATCGAAAACAGTGGATGAAGTTGAGAAGTTGTTGGGGGTGTGGATCAATGAAAAACAGATAGCGGGGTGATAGTATTTCCACAGCGATAATTTGTGAAAAGGCAAGGCAGTTGCACGCAGATCTTGTCAAGACAATGCCTGGAACCAGTGGTGATGCGAGTGATTTTAAAGCCAGCAAAGGCTGGTTTGAGAGATTTAAGAAATGTAGTGGCATACACAGTGTTGTGAGGCATGGTGAGGCAGCCAGCTCAGACAAACGTGCAGCTGAAAAATTTGTGCAGAAATTCAAGGGGTTCGTAGACACTGAAAAATTTGAACCCCAACAAGTGTTTAATTGTAATGAAACAGGCCTGTTTTTGAAGAAAATGCCAAACAGGACCTTCATTACTCAGGAGGAAAAGGCACTGCCAGGACACAAGCCTATGAAAGACAGGCTAACTCTCATGTTGTGTGGTAATGCTAGTGGGGATTTTAAAGTGAAGCCTTTACTGGTGTATCACTCTGAAAATCCCAGAGTGTTCAAGAAACACAATGTGAACAAGAATAATTTGTGTGTTTTGGAAGGCTAACACCAAGGCATGGGTCACGACAGCAATTTTCCTGGAATGGCTCACTGGAGTGTTTGGCCCCAGTGTGAAGAAATACCTCCTGGAAAAGAAATTGCCACTCAAGTGCCTCCTGCTACTGGACAATGCTCCTGCTCATCCTCACAACTTGAAAGACTATTTGTCTGACAACTTCAGTTTCATCACAGTGAAGTTCTTGCCTCCTAACACCACTCCTCTCATCCAGCCCATTGACCAGCAGGTCATTTCTAACTTCAAGAAACTGTACACCAAAGCAGTGTTTCAGAAGTGCTTTAAAGTGACCTCGGACACTGAGTTAACCCTAAGAGAGTTCTGGAAAGATCACTTCAATATCCTCCATTGTATAGGCCTTATAGTTAAGTCTTGGCAGGGAGTGACTTCCAGGAGTTTGAACTCTGCTTGGAGACCACTGTGGCCGGATTGTGTTGAAAAGAGGGATTTTGAAAGATTTGAGGCTGACCCTGTGCCTGTTGTGGAAGATATTGTGGCATTGGGGAACAGCCTGGGGTTGGAGGTGAGTGGTGAGGATGTGGAAGAGTTGGTGGAGGAGCACAGGGTAGACATAACCACTGAAGAGCTGAAAGAGCTTCATCAGGAACAGCATCAGACAACATTTAAGGAAATTGATTCAGAGGAGGAGGATGGACAGGGTGAGGTAGTAACTTCTTCAGAGATTAAGGAAATGTGTTCTATATGGACTAAGTTGCAGACATTTGTTGAAAAACTCCACCCTGAGCAAGCTGAAATAAGCCATCTCTGCAACCAGTTCAGTGACAGAGCCATGTTGCACTTCAGGAAAATGTTAAAGAGACGCCAGAAACAGAGCACTCTTGACTTATTTTTCGAGGCATGGATCCAGTGACTCTCAAGCTGGTCCTAGTGGCATTAAAAGACAAAGAGAAGTAACCCCAGAGAGGGACTTGTTACCTAAAGTATTTATGGAGGGGGATTCCCCTAACAAACACTAACCCCTCCCCCTGTCCTCCTCCCTATCTTCCAGATGCCAGCAACTCTCTTCAATAAAGGTAAGTACAGTGGACCCCCGGTTAACGGCCATAATTCGTTCCAGAATGCTGTTCAAGTGTCGTTACCGAACGAATTTATTAACCTAAGGAATAATGTAAATTAGATTAGTCCTTTTGGACCCCCAAACATACACTTACAAAAGCACTTACAAAAATACACTTACATACTAGTTAGTGTTTGGAGCAGGCCGTTAACCGGGGGTCCACTGTAAATGTTATTTTAAATGTTTAATTATAAATTTATTACTTTATATATGTATTTGTAATTGTTTTGTTTATGTAAAAGTATAGTTAATCTTCACAAAATTAATTTTTTGAATATTTTTGGGTGTCTGGAACGGATTAATTGTATTTACATTATTTCTTATGGGAAATAAGGTTTCGACTTTCGAGTAATTCAAGTTAAGGTCTAGCTCCTGGAATGGATTATGACCGAAAGTCGAGAGATTACTGTATATGCATGCATTCTGTACCTGTTGTATGATTTTAGGCTCTAGACATATCAAACATTGTCCCTATAAAATCTAGGTCCAAAAGTGTATTTTCTTTACTACTGACTCAGGAACCAAGAAGCAGAGCAATGTAAAAAAAAAAAAAAAATACTGAAGCTCATCATGCAAAAACGAAGCAGAACAAAAAGCTATAGCTCAAAAGTAAGGTTATTGTGGGTACCTAACTGGAAATAGAGAGTTGAATTATGCTGTTTGTGCACACTAATATGCCTGCACTCTAAAGGAAGGGGTGGGGATATCTGCAGTTTGGAGGGGTATCTGAACTGCAGCAACTACACACCTCTGGTAAGAGTGATGGAGTGAATGATGGTGAATGTTTCTTTTTCGGATCGTCCTACCTCGGTGGGAGACAGCCAGTGTTAAAAAATCTTTATATCAAAGTGCGATACAAATATTCCGTGAAACCTTAGCATTATTATAACCAAGCATAATTAACAGACAATAAAGAAATCAGACCTTGACTTACGTGACAAATGATCAACTTTACTAGACAAGTGAGAAATTTGTGCAGATTTTTTAGCGATTTCTTGCTGAAGCTGCTGATGCTCTTCAAGTGTAGGAAGGTCTCGCAGATATTCCTTCAGTCTAGTCAACTGATCTGAAGCTGACTTGTGTCTTTCTCCCAGGATCTGGTGCCTGTCTTGTATGTCATTAAGCTAAAATAATTTAATTAATTAGTAAAATACATCTTACCCATTATAATGACATTCCTTACAAAATATCTATAAAAAGAACATAGAGGACGTACAAGACAAAACATACACATCTTCCATGACAATTGGATATCACAGTACTCTCCAGATAAAATAAAGTGGGCAAAATGTTTTGAAGTTGATAATGACATCTATCAGTACCATGGGAAAATGTACATGTTCCTTACATTTTCCTGTTATTTTTCCATGGAAATCATGAAGATTCCCTATTTACCTATCTTCCATTTTTCCATTTCTGGAGAAAGTTGTTATAAAGAGTACTAGATGATGTTGCTATAAACAGTACTGGAGGATATTGCAATAAACTCAAGCTATTCTTTCTGAATCAATATTTCAGCAGTGCAACTTGTGTTCTATGATGAAGATGGATATATATTGGTACTTGCAATTATTAACCCATCATGATTTATATACATTTGTAACCTAATAAGGGGAAAATCTTTAAAATGAGAAGTTGATAATGAAAAAAGTATCAAATTGCTCAAACAGCTCATAAAATTTATATCAATTGTGCTGCATATATTTTGTACATAATGGTAAACAATTCGAGAAAAAATTCTAAAAGTACAAATTATACACAGTACCTTATGTAAGAGTTCTTTTTCAGATGTCGAAGTGCTCTTCTTAAGATCATTGTAAGCTGTCTTAAGTTGCTGTAGTGCATATTCTGTTGACCTGTTAATGTAACAATGAGGTATAAAATACTCGACTTCACACTTATTAAATACTATATTAAAAGAGACATTACTTGGTGGCAGGGTGAAGGCTTGATATAAAGACAAGAAACAGAGGTTCTGACTGTCAGAAAAAGTCAGTAGTATAAAAAGCCAACTTTAGAAGCTTAATGTTTTGTATATGAAACTATGGCTTGACTTACACAATGGGTATCAAGTGGAAAATACTAAAAAAAAAAAAAGTATGCCACTTCACTAAATTCCCTAAATCAGTCAGTACCTGGGCTGCAACCCTATATGATTAGCCTGACTGATACTTAAAGAAATTCTGCTATTTTCTGCTCATGGGACAAACTCATGACAATTATATACTAATTATTTTCTATGCAGTATTTGCTTGTCAGCTGCAGGCATTTTTTTCAATATGAGCCTTTGGTTCATACCTTCCTTGTACAATTTTTGACAGATTTCTACCAAGATGGTAAAAAAAAAAAAATATGAGTTCGATACTAAATATGAAGGGACAACGTAGGTTTACAGAAGAGATTACAGTAGCACCCCGCTTTACGGTGTTTTGCTTTATGGCATTTCACTAATACAGTGGTCCCTCGACTTTCGGTGATTCCGACTATCGGTGATTTCGAGTTTCGAGCGCTTTTTTCGGTCAATTTTTCCCTCGTCTATCGATCATTCCTTCAACTATCAGTCCATACCAGACCTGTCCGCCTGCCCGCGCTTGCGCGCCTCGCAGGACGCCAGTCTAGCGTTGTTTACAATTGAGAGAACATTACCCAGCGTGCTCCTTCAAACATTTCACAATAAATTTATTGTGTTTATTGCTGGTTTAGTGATTGTCACTGTGAAATAAGTCACCATGGGTCCAAAGAAGCTTCACAAGTCAATAAAGGCTATAGCACCAGCCAGTGATAAAGTGTAGCATTAACAGTGTAGCAATGGAAATAAGTCACTCTGTCTGACTTTTTTGGGTTATCCTAGGTTTTCTACACATATGCTGCTATGTATGATAATCTATGAATAACTGGATTTGTGTATACCTGAATAAACTTACTTAACCCTTTGACTGTCGGAGACCCCTTTCTGAAACTGTCATTCTATGTCGGGAAAAATTCGAAAAAAAAAAAAAAATTCTTACCAAAATGTTAGGATTACTTTGCTGATTGTTTTAAGCCTAAAAAAACAAATTTTTGTGATCAGTACTTACCGAGATATGGAGGCGTAAAGGTGGCAGAATATGAGCTGCGTATGGCAACATCGGCGAATTCCGCTGACTCAGTAAACTTCTGTTTACTTCCATTCATAGATTTCTTGTTTTTTCACTATTTTCTTTTTTTTATGTAACTTATGTGGCCTGTGAGACCACAGTAAGGTGCAATGTATATATATACACTCGTTGTTTGTACCACAATAATTGCACAAACATTAGTATGTATAAATTGTTTACAAAACTTGTTTACACAAACAAACGACAAAAAATGTTCATTACTATTGTTCTATAATATATATACATATGTACACTCACTGAACACTTTCCTAGAACTCCTGCAGCTTGTGGAACTCTTTGAAACATGGGTATATGCACAGTGGTACTTTACACTCCTCACACATAAAACGAGTGTCTCTGCGTGTTTGTGGGCGTTTTGTGGTGTGTTTACAGACAAAACACCTCTTCTGACCATTTTTCTTGAGTAGTAGTAGCAGGCACTTGTATGGGGTATTGATCACCAGGCCTCAGACGAGAGGGCATGTGTTGATAATTTCGTGGGCGCTGGTCTATTGCAGGTGTTGCTCCTTGGTACTTGAATATTATTTGTCTGATGACTGATAAACAAAATTCACCATATTTGGGTTTGTTGTTGGTCTTCAACTTGTACATGTTATAAGCATTCAGCATGGAAATGTCAAGAAGATGGAAAAAGAGTTTTATGTACAGTAGACCGTCATTTAGCACGATAGTTACGTTCCTGAAAAAGTCGTGTTAGATAATTTTGTGTTAAATAATTAAAAGAACTTATGTGAAAAATAGGGTTACGTTCCTGGGAGTCTCCAAAAAGCCAAACAAGTTTTTTTTAGACCAACAGATCTTACAAAAATAAAAGTGAATATGTAATTGTAGTTCATTATCGTTATGTATTATGTTGTTTTTACTGCTTAAGACTACAAATGTAACAGAAATAATAGTATTTACCTTAAATTGTGGGTGCTGGTGTTTGTGGATGATTGTAGAGAGAGTGGAGAGTTATGCTGTGGCCCTAATGGGCTGAGGTGGATAGTAGAGGTTCTGGAACTGAAGTCGATGGTTGAACTGAGTGTCTAACTTTAAGTCAGTCAAGTCAGTCAGTAAGTCAGTCGTCATTCAGTAAGTCAGTCAAGCCATTCAGTAAGTCAGTCAAGTCATTCAGTAAGTCATTTAGTAAGTCAGTCAAGTCATTCAGTAAGTCAGTCAAGTCATTCAGTAAGTCAGTCAGTCAGTCACTCAAACTTATGTTTACATCTTTTTATGTGTACAAAGTAACACTTCATTACGGCCACGGGTTATGTCTTGTCTAATATTTTTGTTTTCTTCGTTAATTCAAGATCAAAACACAATTCACTCTTTCTTATTCTTCACAAACAGCTGGCTTGTAGCCGGACTTTTTGACGCGTATAAAATACGTACGAATGCTGGGATGGTGGGGTCCGTGGTAGCTGGGGAAGGCGGGTGGTGTCCGCTGAACAACAACAACAAGGCTGCTTGTGGGAATGGTTATTTGTTTTTCCTTCCCCCAAACTGTAAGCAAGTTTATTCAGGTATACACAGATATAGTTACGAAGATTATCATACATAGCAGCATATGTGTAGAGAACCTAGGATAACCCAAAAAAAGTCAGAGTGACTTAGTATTTCCATTGACTTTTTTTGGGTTATCCTAGGTTCTCTACACATATGCTGCTATGTATGATAATGTATGTAACTGTACTCACCTAATTGTGGTTGCAGGGGTCGAGACTCAGCTCCTGGCCCCGTGTATCTGAATAAACTTACAGTTTGCAGGAAGGAAAAACAAATTCCCTTTTCCTCAAAGCATGAGGATTCTTAGGCAGTAAATAACCATGGGCTTACACTTGAAATCACCTGATGCATTACCTAAAAGGAGCAATGTGAAGTGATCCTTTGCTGTCTTGAAGCCTGGTGCACTTTTCTCTTGCTGACTGATATAAGTTCCTGTTGGCATTTTCTTCCAGAAAACACTTGTCTCTTCAGCATTAAACACTTGATGTGGCTCATAGCCACCCTTAGTAGGAACCCCACTGACTCAATGGTTTAACCCACCGCGGGCGACCGTGCGCTCAAAATTTTTCCCCTCCTGCCGAAGCGTGTAATATCTTTACGTCGTGTAAGATGATAATGTGTCGCAAATCTTAAATCGTGCAATACCCGTAACGTTCAACATAATCTCGTGCTAAATGACGTTCTACTGTAACACTTATAACTTTTGCGTACACAATCAGCAAACCCAATCTGCATGTCACATTTGTCCACTAAGCGCATATTGAGGTTGTAGTCCATCACAGCTGCAGGTTTTAGAATGGGTTCATTGGTCTCTCTATTCTGTCTTCCACTGTCTACCATTTCATGTCTGTGAACTGATGTCAACAATGTGACATCACGTTTGTCTTGCCACCGAAATGCCATGATATCATTGGCAGCAAACACCTGCACTGCACCTCTACGAGTGCCAGCGTCAAACCTAGGCATATGTTTACGATTTGCACGCACTGTGCCACACACGTCTGTCATGTTCACTCGCAAGAAATCACTGAGTAAAGGGCTCGTGTACCAGTTATCAGTATATAATATATGCCCCTTACCAAGATATGGTTCCATCATTGTTCTAACCACATCACCAGAGATACCCAATACCTTCATGGTATCTCTCAATGTATTACTGCCAGTGTACACAATTAGATCCAGAACCAGACCACTTTTGCAATCACACAGTATAAACAACTTTATACCAAAGCGTTTCCTCTTGCTTGGTATATACTGCTTGAATGACAGTCTGCCTTTGAACAAAATCAAAGACTCATCAATAACAAGCTTCCTGAAGGGATAAAAATACATACAGCACTTTTGTTTCAGGTACATGAACACATTCCTGATCTTATATAACCTGTCGTTTCTGTTAGGCCTGGTTTTATCAGTACATACTGCCGCTTCACTGGAGAATGATCTCCCTCACTGTCGCCACTAGAACTGCTTTCAATAACTTTGAAATCACTGTCATCATCACTTACACTGCTCACATCAGAGTCTTCTACACGTTGAAATAGTTTCCTCTTTCGTTCTGGTACAGGTGAACGTGAATGAGACGGCCCAGCACCAGATGTGGACGGCTGTGGGTCATCTGGGTTTTCATCACTAATTATGTTATCCTGGGCACTGCTTTCGGTCATACCCTTTTGAAAACCATGGAATTCACTTTCACTGGCACTTCCATCGCTGTTAGAACTATCACTTGGGAAGAGAAGGCCTCCATCGCCGGGAGTGAGGTACTTCTACCGCCAGGCATGGTGAACAAGGACTACAAACATGGCGCTCCCACAATGCACCACTGGGTCCCCGATTTTTTTCATACTGCGCACACCCACCACGCAGACCCATTCTCTCACATGTAGGCCTATCAGCTTTCTCCCGCTTCATTTGAAGCCGCTAGAATTTAGGCGTATATATATGTCCGAAACATTGGCTCGTAAGACGTATATATACGTCCGAAACAGTCAAAGGGTTAAGTAAGTTAAGAGATTAATCGATAGAAAATGGCGACACGAAACTTAACTCCTACAATGTTATTTGAGGAATATAGGGACACTGACAAGAGTGCTGCCCTCTGCCACCATCTCCTCCAATGTAATTTTAAGTATTTCTTATTTATATAAGTGTGAATATTTCTTATTTATAAATTAAAGTGTAAATTTTCTTATTTATAAATTATGCACATTGTTTGTGTGAATAATGGTGGTGGCTTTCTGCTGCCACCGACCACCACCACGGCTTATGGTCAGTGGCCCTTATACCCAAAAACAACAAACACTACCACCAGTCCTTACATTCGTAATGACATGTTTTATTCATTCTAGAGTTCATATCATGTTTCTATGTCATTAATATTGTTTATGTCATATTAGATGAATTGTGCTAGATAAATAAGCTGTAGAGTTGATATTATTGTCATATTGAAGGACTATCTTGTCCTGCCTCCAAACAAACTCTCCCGACTCTCTCATACGCCAACAAGTCTTTTCATTTGTCCATTATAATTAGTGCTTTATATTTATTTCTCATTGTTTTCTGTATGTAAAACTATAGTATTTATTCTTTAAAAAAATGAATTTTTTGTGAATATTTTTGGGTGGTAACGGATTAATTGTACAGTGGACCCTTGATTTTCGTCCATAATTCTTTCCAGAATGCTGTTCGAGTGCCATTACCAAACGAATTTGTTCCCATATGGACAAATGTAAATTAGATTAGTCTGTTTCAGACCCCCAAAAATACACTTACAAAAGCACTTACAAAAATACACGTACATAATTGTTCAAGTTTGGAGGTGGACGAAATTCAAGGGTCCACTGTATTTACATTATTTCTTATGGGAAATAAGGTTTCGACTTCCGAGTAATTCAAGTTAAGGTCTAGCTCCTGGAACGGATTATGACCGAAATTCGAGGGACCCCTGTACAGTGGACCCTCGGTTTTCATACAGCTCCCAACTCGAACAATTATGTAAGTGTATTTTTGTAAGTGCTTTTGTAAGGGTATTTTTGGGAGTCTCAAACAACTAATCTAATTTACATTTGTCCTTATGGGAACAAATTTGTTCGGTAACAGCACTCGAACAGCATTCTGGAAAGAATTATTGACGAAAACCAATGGTCCACTGTACAGACATTTTAAATTATGACAAAAACTCGTTATATAGCTCCCCCTCCCCACCTGACTCACTAATATGGTCTCCACGCACTACTTTGTTTACGTTCTCTGTGAGCTCCACGTTTCTCCATTATGTCTGGAAAATTTCCAAAGTTTTAAAGTTATTGCATATTTTATATCTACAGTCTCTCCTCACTTAACGACGGAGTTCCATTCCTAAGAGTAGGTTGGTAAACGAATTGGTCGTTAAGTGAGGAAAATACTATAATGGTAGTGGGTTTGTGTCAACCATCTTTAGATATTATTTCAATGTCACCATTACACCAGTTATAACGTTTTTAGCATATATTTTTAAATGTTTATACAGCATTGTACTGTATATTGAAATAAACAGAATGGACGAAATCAGCTCTAACATACATTATTTAGGAATAAATACTGGTCAGAGAGCCCGTCATAAGTCCAAGGCGTCGGTAAACGAGTACGTCACTAAACGGGGAGAGGCTGTATTGTAATAAACAGAATAAAGGAAATCAGCTCCAATATACATTACATAGGTATGCATACTGATCAGAAAGCTGGTCCTAAGTCCAAGTGGTTGTTAAACGAGTATGTCGTTAAGTGAGGAGAGACTTCTCTGATAATTATACTTGTATACCTGTACCTTAATAAACTTACACACTGTGCTGGCAGGCAGGTATACATTAACCCTTTCGGGGTTGGTGCCGTACTACTACGTTTTACGAGCAGGGGTTGGTGCCGTACTAGTACACGTAAATTCTAGCGGCTTCAAATTAAGCGGGAAACAGCTGGTAGGCCTAGGGATGAGAGAATGGGTCTGCGCGGTCAGTGTGCGCAGTAGGAAAAAAATCGGGCACCCAGTGGTGCATTGTGGGAACACCATTTCAGTACACATTGTCCACCATGCCTCTCAGCAAGAAGCAAATTGGGACACTATTATTCCCCAGTGACAGTTCTAATAGTGATGGGGGTGTCAGTGAAGGTGACTTTCAAGGTTTTGAGGCGGTTGTGACCGAAACTAGTGACCATAATACCGGTATAAGTGAGGAAAACCCAGACGACCCACAGCCGTCCACCTCTGCTGCTGTGGCGTCTTGTTCACGTCCAGTTGTACAAGAACGAAGGCGGAAACTCCTATTTACTCATATCCCAGACTCAGATGTGTGCAATGGTGATGATAGTGATAGTGACTATGAACTCCAAGCCCTTCGAAATAGTTCCAGTAGCGCAAGTGAAGAGGAATATTCACCAGTGAAGCATCAATATATACGATGGTATATGCGCTCTGGTAGTGTGCCATATGCTCTTCCAAGGGTTAGGAGTACATCTCGGAGTACATCTCGTGGGCGTACAACAGGCACAGATAGTGAAAATGAAGATGATAGTGTTGCAATTGGAATGAGAAATGTGCATGCAACTGGTAGTGGTGGTGCCAGGTGCGAGGCACCAGCAGTGGACCATGCTGGCACCGCCGCTGCTGAGTCAGCTCAGCTACAACAAAGCCAACCCTCACCCACCCACCAACCCCCACAACCACAACCTCCACTTCCACAACCACCTGTAAATATCCAGTACCCATAAGCAGACCGCACCTGGGAGTGACAGAAAGCTGCGAATTTTATTCCCAATCCCCATCAGTTTGATGAAAGTCACAGTGGAATGCGCCCATCTTGCCCACATGGGAACAATGCCACTGAACTGGAATGTTTCGAGTTATTCTTTGACGAACCCCTGATGCACATTATTATCAGGGAAAGCAACAGATACTTCGATTACACCATGGCAAACACGATTCATTCACCAAAATCACGTCTACACCAGTGGAAGGAGACAAATGTGGCAGAGATGTATCTTTTCTTTGCCACAATAATGCTTATGCCACATGTGTATAAGCACCGTATCAAATCATACTGGTCAACAGACCGATTGATTGCAACACCAGCTTTCAGTGATATTATACCAGTAAATCGATTTGTGCTACTGTTACGCATGTTATATTTTCAGACAAAACCAGGCCTGACAGAACCGACAGGTTATATAAGATTAGGAATGTGTTTCTGTATCTGAAAGAGAAATTCAATATGTATTTTTATCCCTTCAGGAAGCTTGTTATTGACGAGTCTTCGATTCTGTTCAAAGGTAGACTGTCATTGAAGCAGTATATACCAAGCAAAAGGAAACACTTTGGTATAAAGTTGTTTGTGCTTTGTGATTGCTACAGTGGTCTTGTATTGGATATTATTGTGTACACTGGAAGTAATATATTGAAAGATACCAGGAAGTTACTGGGTATCCCTGGTGATGTGGTTAGAACAATGATGGAACCATATCTTGGCAAGGGGCATATATTATATACTGATAACTGGTACACAAGCCCCACCCTCAGTGATTTTTTGCGAGTGAACATGACAGATGTGTGTGGAACAGTTTGTGCAAATCGTAAGTATATGCCTAGGTTCGATGCAGGCACTCGTAGACGTGAGGTGAAGGCGTTTGCTGCCAATGATATCATGGCATTTCGGTGGCATGACAAACGAGATGTCACACTGTTGTCATCAATTCACCCTAATGAAATGGCAGACAGTGGCAGGGTGAATAGAGAGACCGATGAACCCATTCTAAAACCTGCAGCTGTGATGGACTACACCCTCAATATGCGTTCAGTGGACAAATGTGACATGCAGATTGGGTTTGCTGATTGTGTTCGAAAAAGTTATAAGTGGTACATAAAACTCTTTTTTCACATTCTGGACATTTCCATGCTCAATGCTTATAATATTTATAAGTTAAAGACCACAAACAAACCACCATATGGCAAATTTTGTTTGTCTGTCATAAGGTAAATAATCACCAAGTACCAAGGAACAACACCTGCAATAGAAAACCGCCCACGAAATTACCAACACTTACCCTCTCGTCTGAGGCCTGGTGAACACTTCCTAACAAAACTGCTTGCTACTGCTTGCAAGAAAAGGCTCAGAAGAGGTGTTATGTCTGTGCACATACAAAGACGCCCACAGAAACGAAAGACACTCGTTTTATGTGTGTGAATGTAAAACACCACTGTGCATGGAACCATGTTTCAGAGACTTCCACAGGCTGCAGAAGTTCTAGGAACATGTGCAGTGACTCTATATGTGTATATCTTTCTTCTTTCAACACGTCGGCCGTTTCCACTGAAGCGGGGTGGCCCAAAGGAAAACGAAAGTTTCTCCTTTTACATTTAGTAATATATACAGGAGAAGGTGTTACTAGCCCCTTGCTCCCGGCATTTTAGTGCCTCTTACGACACACATGGCTTACGGAGGAAGAATTCTGTTCCACTTCCCCATGGAGTGTGTGTGTGTGTGTGTGTGTGTGTGTGTGTGTGTGTGTGTGTGTGTGTTATATATATATATATATATGTGAGTGAACAATAGCTATAAACATTATTTTACATTGTACATTGTTGTAAATATGTTTTGTAAACAAAATAGTGATAACAAACTTTATGGCATTATTGTGTAAGAATTAGCGAGTGAATATTTGAAAAACAGCACTTATATTGGTCTCACACGACATAAAAGTTATTTGAAAAAAAAAATTAAAATCGATAAGAAACAACTTCAAGAAATAAAAAGAAGATTACGGCCAACCGGAAGTCACCGATGTTGCCGTCAGCAGTTCAATTTCTGTCAACTTGAAGCCTCCATATCTTCGTACGTATTGATCTGAACAATTTTTTGTTTAGCCATTTAGATTTAGAAAAAAAAACTATCATTTCATAAGATAAATTTTTTTTTTTTTCTGAATATTTTTCGACCCTAAGAACAGGTTTCGAGAAGGCCTGTTGACCCCCAAAGGGTTAAAATCCCTAAGAGTGTCTCGCTACAGTGTTGAAGACACTATATTAATAGGACCCTCTAATTTCGTGAGTCTCTATTTTCAAGAATTTCAATTACAGTGGAACCCGAGTTTCGAACATAATCCATTCCAGGAGCTAGTTCTAAACTCAAAACATTCGAAAGTCGAATCAATATTTCCCATAAGAAATAATGGAAATACAATTAATCCGTTCCAGAAACCCAAAAATATTAAAAAATACATTTAAATGAGATTAATTATAGTTCTACATACACATAAGAATTATACAAAGTAAATATATATTAAATAAATGCAAATATTTAAATAAGCTTTTAAATAAACAAATAAAATAACATTTTTACTTACCTTTATTGAAGATTGTTGATGGCATATGGAAGATAGGTAGGAGGAGTGAGGGAGGGAGGGAGGGCTTAGTGTTTGGAAGGAAATCCCCTCCAAAAGGACTTCAGGTAATGTGAGGGAAAAGTCCATAGATAGGAGTGATGAAAGTGTGAAGGTATGTAGAGTGATGGTTGAATGGTAGTTTGCTTGTTGAGGTGGGGTGAGTGTCTAGCTCTCCTACCCCCTTTTCCACCCGGTGAGAGGTGTAATGCTAGGCTCCGGCCGCAGGTTGAAATCACTCGACTGACCACGCCCGACCTCACTAAGTACTTCACAGCTGCTCGTATCTTAATTATTTTATGTTCAAGAGCTTCACTCTTTAATTTGTTTGGAGCTTCACTCGTGTTGAGCAACATTAACTTCTGCTCTGCCCTGCCTTGGCTTTTGGTAAGGTTATTTGTTACAGTTTCACCATTTCTTTTAAAGGCCTTATGCCTACTATGTAAATTAATACTAGAGTGGTGAGTAATTCTTGTGGTTTCTTTCACAGCCCTCTGTTTCGCATGGATCATCGGATTCAAGGCTGAGTGGGGGCCAGCGTACTCACCAATTGAAAAGAGTCATTACCAATTCTTCACTACGCCAGTAGTTCCTAAGTCCACCTCTAGACACCTCAGGCAGCTGTACTTACCAGGGACAACCTTCACCCGAGTCCCTGATATCATTTGTGACATTGTGGATGTGGAAAACTGTTGGATTTTGGAAACATCGATGCAACAACAACAACAACACACCACCACTACCACGAGTCTAACATGGATTCATTGCTTCTGTGTTAACAAGATCAACACATGTAAATATCTAGCTTTGGATCAGATATATAAATTTTTGTTTTCATTTTCATTTTCTTAAGATAGGATTATTATAGTCATATTTACATATTTATTATTTACATTTCTTTCTATTAAAATAGTGTTTATTTTTCTTATTATTATTGTCTTTTTCTATTATACTTTTCCTAAGAAGATTGGCAACAACCTTCACAGGCATATGATAGGGTGGATAGGGGGTAATGTGGCAGATGTTGCAGGTGTATGGAATAGGAGGTAGGTTACTGAAAGCAGTGAAGAGTTTTTATGGGATAGTGAGGCTCAGGTTAGTGTGTGTAGGAGGGAGGGGACGATTTCCCAGTAAAAGTGGGCCTTAGACAGGATGTGTGATGTCACCGTGGTTGTTCAATATATTTATAGATGGGGTTGTAAGAGAAGTGAATGCCAGGGCCCTGGCAAGAGGTGTGGGTTTAAAAGATAAAGAATCAAATACAAAGTGGGAGTTGTCACAGTTGCTTTTGCTGATGACACTGTGCTTTGGGAGATTCTGAAGAGAAGTTGCAGAGGTTGGTGGATGAATTTGGTAGGGTATGTAAAGAAGAAAATTGAAAGTGAATATAGGAAAGAGTAAGGTGATGAGGTTAACAAAAAGATTAGGTGACGAAAGATTGGATATCAGATTGGAGGAGAGAGTATGGAGGAGGTGAATGTATTCAGATATTTGGGAGTGGACATGTCAGCAGATGGGTCTATGAAGGATGAGGTGAATCATAGAATTGATGAGGGGAAAAGGGTGAGTGGTGCACTTGGGTCTGTGGAGACAAGAACTTTGTCCATGGAAGTAAAGAGGGAATGTATGAGAGTATGTTATACCACCTCTTATAGGGTGTAAAGCATGGGTGATGAATGTTGCAACGAGGAGAGGCTGGAGGCAGTGGAGATGTCGTGTGGGGAGGTCAATGTGTGGTGTGAATATAATGCAGAGGATTCGGAGTTTGGAAATTAGGAGAGTGCGGGATTACCAAACGATTATCCAGAGAGCTGAGGAGGTTGTTGAGGTGGTTCGGACATGTAGAGAGAATGGAACGAGACAGAATGACTCGAGAGTGTATAAATCTGTAGTGGAGGGAAGGCAGGGTAGGGGTCGGCCTAGGAAAGGTTGGGGGGTGAGGTAAAGGAGGTTTTGTGTGCGAGGGCTTGGACTTCCAGCAAGCATGTGTGAGCGTATTTGATAGGAGTGAATGGAGACAAATGGTTTTAATACTTGACGTGCTGTTGGAGTGTGAGCAAAGTAATATTTATGAAGGGATTCAGGAAACCGGCAGGCGGACTTGAGTCCTGGAGATGGGAAGTACAGTGTTTGCACTCTGAAGGAGGGTGTTAATGTTGCAGTTTTATAACTGTAGTGTAAAGCACCCCTCTGGCAAGACAGTGATGGAGTGAATGATGATGAAAGTTTTTCTTTTGGGCCACTCTGCCTTGGTGGGAATCGGCCGATGTGTTAATTAATAAAAATAAATTAATACACTATGGCATAAGAGGGCACTCCCTCAACTACCTAAAGTCATACCTAAGTAACAGAAGCCAATATGTGTACACAACCAATTACAGTAGGGTCCTGCAAGGAAGTGTCCTTGGCCCTCCTCTTCCTCATTTACATCAATAACCTACCGAATGCGTCACAACTTCTCAAACCCCATTATTTGCAGATGACACTATATACGTCTTTCTCATCCAAACCCAGTCATACTAGCCAACACTGGTAATACTGAATTGCAGAAAATATCTACCTGGATGATGACTAATAAGCTAACTCTCAATACTGATAAAACCTATTTCATTTAGTTTGGAAACAAAAGCTACAAATGTTCCATTTAACCCTTTCAAGGTTTCGGCTGTACTAGTACGGCTTACGTGGGGTTTTCGCCGTACAGCACGCCTAAATTCTAGAGCCCTCAAATCAAACGGAAACAGGCTGTTAAGCCTAGATGTGAAGAATGGGTCTGTGCGGTCAGTGTGTACCGTATAAAAAATCTTGCACACACATGATAATGAGGAAAAAAACTCTGACCGTGTTTTGGTTTAAAACAGCGACTTTGCAGTCTATTTTCGTATGGTATTTATGCTTGTATTCCCATTTTCTTAGTCTCATTTGATAGAATGGATGATATATTACAAGTAGAGATAATTTTGATTGGTCTCACGATGACAAGTACCTTGAAACTGAGCGCAAGTGCGAAAATGTTCGATTTTTGCCGATGTTTAAGAGTAAACAAATCACGCCATACGTCCAATACACATCAACTGGGTAGTCTATTCTTGTACAAGTGCGCTGATATTATTTATACCATTTTTAAAATGATGCAGTTGTATACATAATAGTAAATCTTCTATGATTACAAACGTATGACACGATTGAAACAAACATACCACGGGTGGGTTCGAATCCCGTCTGGAGTTCTGAGACTCTCTGACCCGGGGTTGAACCCCCCCGTAAGTGGTTATAAATCTTCTATTTTTGTGAGAATAAAAATTTAGAATGGAAAGCAAAAAAATAATGTAAGAGGGCCCGGAGATGTGACTAATGAACAGATAAAATGTTTTTGACTGCCAGGAATGTCTGTTCATTTATTCTGGACACCCTTTTTTAAATTGGCATCTTTTGAAATTTGTGTGAAATTGGCCTTTCCAATTTCTGACCACCTATTGGGTAGTTGAAATCGGTAAATTAGGTTTCTTATACTCAATTGATAGAACAAATGGAATTCTAGTGAAATAGCTATAATTTTGGGGCTGAAACATTGGAATTTGCCCAAAATAGGGCTCAAATGGGGAAATGCTGATCGTAAATGTCATCGTCCCCTAACTTGCTAGATCATAATTCCTTACTTTTCCCCTCAAATTTCATAATTTTGGTGTCGTTATGATCAGAAGAAGATTCTCTATCATTTCGGAAAAAATCATTTTTTCTGAAAAATTTGCGACCCTGAGAACGAGTTTGGGAGAGGGCCTCCGACCCTGAAAGGGTTAACATAACTCTAAATGGTTCACCCATCACAAGACTCAAAGGAAAATGCCCTAGGATCCACCTT
>WNWK01036194.1:0-19309 GCA_009830355.1 Cherax destructor | reverse complement strand
GTGTTACCCGGGGTCCATGAGTTTTCTGAGTGCACTACCAGTTGTGAGGCCTCGTGGCAGTTTTTTGTTTACACAGAGCACGACGCTGTTCATGTGTGAATGAAAGATAGGTGGCACTACCACTCACATTCCCTCCTCCACTACCATTACACAAAATCACTATAACTGTCATCACCAACACCACTATCAACATTGTGTTCATTACATTTATCAGCAGTGCTATATTCAACATTAATGTCAATGTGGTTAACCTCATCACACTCGGCATCACCACTTACATGACCCTCATCACTATTACTAACATTATGGAAACCACGGGGCCTTCATCACACTTGGCACCACCTTTTACATGCCCCTCCCCATTACTAACATTATGGAAACCACTGCCTTCATCACATTTGGGGCACCACCACTTATATGACACACATCACTATTACTAACATTATGGAGACCACTGCCCTCATCACACTGGAAACAATACTTATTTACACTTAAAATTATTATTAACATCAGAGACAACACTGCCCCCAGTGTTTTTCCTGATGTTAGTAATAGTTTTGACTAAGGGGAGGATCATACTATAATGGTGTGGGTTTGTGTCAACCATTTTGATATTTTTTTTAATGTCATCTTTAAAATTTAAAAACATTTCTTATTTTTTTAGATGTTTATACATTTAGTGTACTGTATATTGAAATTTGGGAATAGAGGAAATCAGCTTTAATATACATTATTTAGGTATGCATACTGGTCAGAGAGCCTGTCGTAAGTCCGAGGTGTCAGTAAACGAGTACATCACTAAGGAGGGACGCTGTATATGCTGGGAGGGGACTTTTAAGTACACATCTCAGTGTATATCCTGTTTATGATGTGCTTACCTCCTTCAAAAAAAATAAGTGCAATTGTTTAGATAGTTCATGAATTATCTTCATGCTTCATTATTTATCCGTTTTCTGATTAAACTTATCTTGAAATTTAATCCTAGGGTTTTCCCCAGAAAAGATAATAAAGAAAAAATTTTTGTTTTCATATATTTATTGATGAATGAAGGAAGTGAAAAGATTAAAAAAAGGTGAGGATAAAAGTTAAGAGTGTAAATGATACATGATATATTGTGAACTTATAAACAGAGATCAACTTACAATTGGCTAAAAAAAAATATATAAAGATTTATCTTTAAAAAAAAATTTTGGGGGGTTAGATTAAAAACATGTACAACTGTGCTATAACAGCACACAATTATAGTTTCTATAAAATTATTATTAACCAACCTTAAAATATTCCAGAATTGTTAACTTTTCAACTGTCAACAATATTACTTGTGTTTTTCCCTTTTATAGATTTGCTAGCAACATTATAGGCAGGCTACCGGCCACGTTTGACGCCACGTGACCCCGGGGCCCAAACCCCCTTGGGCCCCCCTTTTTAAAATTCGACTAGGAAAGGAGGGCATAGTGCATCAGGCGAGGGGGAGAGATGTTTGATGTGGGGGGAACTTTTTTCTGAGTTGTCTTATTTGTGGCCCAGGGGATTCTGTCAGTCTTTAATGACTGATGTGGTTTTTCCACAGGTGACATTGGTCCGGTGATTAGTCTTTATTGACTGATGGGCTTACCACAGGTGACATCTGTGGCCGGGTGATTCAGTCAGTCTTTACTGACTGATGTGGCTTACCACAGGTGACATCTGTGGCCCAAAGGGGTTCAGTCAGTCTTTTTGACTGATGGGCCCACCTAGGTGACAGGGGCCAAGTGATTCAGGGGGGGGCCCTTTTTTGACTATGGGTTTTCCACAGGTGACATCTGTGGTCCAAGTGATTCAGCGCTTTATTGACTGATGTGGCTTACCACACCCCTTTTAGCCAATTTTCATAACTGAAAAGATTATTACAGGCAAAAACTTATAAAGTTCCTTTCTGTGACTGTATTTTTCAACGCTTGACGCCCCGTGTTCCCCCCCCCGAGGTTTAGGGGCCATTTTCAATGAATGTTAAGTTTTTTTTGGGGGGATTTAACCGGGGGTTAGCCAGCCAGGATAACCCAGGGGTGGGGAGTGTTGCCGCCAGGAAACCCAGAGTAGGGAGTGTTAGCCAGCCAGGATAACCCGGGGTAGGGGGTGTTAGCCACCCAGGAAAACCCCCGGGTAGGAGGTTCCGGGGGAACCCAGGGTAGGGTTTTATTATCCAGGTAACCGGGATAGGGGGGAGCCCCCCCTGATAACCCTACCCGGGGATCCTAGGTGGCTAACACTCCCACCCGGGGTTATCCTGGTGGCTAACACTCCCTACCCTGGGTTTTTGAGTGGCTAACACCCCCTACCCTGGGTTATCCTGAGTGGCTGGGCCCTCCGGGTTAAAAATCCAAATATACCTTTAATCTTATATGGTGATGCCCCAAAATAAGTAGCATTAAAAGAGGGTTTACTGTAGCCTTGCCTTGCACCGGCATACACATTAACCAGTTAGTGTAAAAGATTAATGTATCAGTTTTAACATTTTTAACATAACTGCTGGCAGAAAATTACAACCTAAAATGTAATTAATAAGTTATATACAGTCAGTTTCACCTATGCTTTGAGTTCAATAATTTATCACTTTGTACTCTTCAAAATAACGTCCAATACATTAATGGTCGTTCCGTCCCTTTTTCCTCCACAAATGTCAATAAATAATTACAAACTATGATCTGGACTCGTTAACTGCAATATAACCATTAGTCAATTGCTGTACACTGGTAGCGACACTCTACTCAGAGTCGACTACGGGTTGTTAGGTTGGTTAGAAACATTGGCGGCGGCGGCAGTCGACACGTTGGAAGGTTGAAGATCTCGGCAAACTGGCGTGCGTGTTTGAATTTGACGTGTCTGATGACGGGGTCCTTCCTGGAGGCTCGGTACGGGCAGAAGGGGCACTGGAAGGGCTTCTCGCCAGTGTGGATCAGTAAGTGACGGTCTCTCTTGTAGCGGTCGGTGAAGAGACGAAAGCAGTGCGGGCACTGGTGACTCTCCATACTGCTCTTCCAACTGTTGCCAACATCCTGCGGTGCAAACAACCAAACATGACTATGTGGTAGCTAGTACACTACTACAACAACTATTACTATGTGGTAGCTAGTACAGTATTATTATTATTACTATTATAAAATTGTATTATAATTATTATATTTGTTTGCCTCAACAGCTATCTCCCACCTAGGTAGGGTGACCCTCCCTAAAAAAACACATTCACCATCATTCATTCAATAGCTGTTTTGTCAGAAAAGTGTTGACATCACATCACTTTTGATTGCAACATAATCATCTCTCCAAAGAAATGCAGGCATTGTACATCCCACCTCCAGGACTCAAGTCTGGTTAACTGATTTCCTCAAATCTCTTCATAAAAGTTACACTGCTCACACTCCGACAGCACGTCCATTATAAACCACTTGTCTCCATTCACTCCTACGTAACACACACAAGTCTGCTGCTCTAAATCTGTGTTGTGGACGACCAGGGAATACAGTAGAACCCCCATATCTGCAGTTTACTGTAGCCTAAAAATAAGCCATAATTTTGCTTAATATGACCCAAAATTGAAAGAGTAGTGATGTTGGAAGGTCTTCAGAGCCTAAGAGAAGCTGTGAAGTCTTCCCATCAGCGAAAAAGTGTTAATTCTCAACTTATTGTGCATAATTTATCAATTAAACTTTATCATAGATATGTATGTAAACAAAAAGCAACTTATACACGTCTTGCTTCTACACGCGGTCCCTGGTATCCACGATAAGTCTTGGAAGGTATCACCGATACCAGGGTGCTACTGTATATGTGGGAACCTGCAGCGCTGTATAACCCCTGTGGTTTAGCGCTTCTATTTGATTATAATAATAATACTGTATATGTGGAAATTATACATCCATCAAGTGTATCATTTTTGAAAATATAACTGG
Source organism: Cherax destructor (assembly GCA_009830355.1). NCBI lineage: Eukaryota > Metazoa > Arthropoda > Malacostraca > Decapoda > Parastacidae > Cherax > Cherax destructor. Next base: position 15,380 of record WNWK01036194.1, on the reverse strand, counting down.
GGGCCTCACATTACCTGTAGCCCAGGGACCTCGCAGTCCTGTGCCCAGGGACCTCACAGTACCTGTGGCCCAGGGACCTCACAGAACCTGTAGCCCAGGGACCTCACAGTACCTGTAGCCCAGGGGTCTCACAGTACCTGTAGCCCAGGGGCCTCACAGTATCTGTAGCCCAGGGACCTTGCAGTACCTGTAGCCCAGGGGCCTCACAGTACCTGTAGCCCAGGGTCCTCACAGTACCTGTAGCCCAGGGTCCTCACAGTACCTGTAGCCCAGGGTCCTCACAGTACCTGTAGCCCAGGGTCCTCACAGTACCTGTAGCCCAGGGGCATCGCAGTCCCTGTAGCCCAGAGGCCTCACAGTACCTGTAGCCCAGGGACCTCACAGTACCTGTAGCCCAGGGGCCTCACAGTACCTGTAGCCCAGGGACCTTGCAGTACCTGTAGCCCAGGGCCTCACAGTACCTGTAGCCCAGGGATTCACAGTATGTAGCCCAGGGGCCTCACAGTACCTGTAGCCCAGGGGCCTCACAGTACCTGTAGCCCAGGGGCATCGCAGTGCCTGTAGCCAGGGACCTCACAGTACCTGTAGCCCAGGGACCTCACAGTACCTGTAGCCCAGGGACCTTGCAGTACCTGTAACCCAGGGACCTCACAGTTCCTGTAGCCCAGGGACCTCACAGTACCTGTAGCCCAGGACCTCACAGTACCTGTAGCCCAGGGACCTTGCAGTACCTGTAGCCCAGGGGCCTCACAGTACATGTAGCCCAGGGACCTAACAGTACCTGTAGCCCAGGGATCTCACAGTAACTGTAGCCCAGGGACCTCGCAGTACCTGTAGCCCAGGGGCCTCGCAGTACCTGTAGCCCAAGGGCCTCACAGTATCTGTAGCCCAGGGACCTCGCAGTACCTGTAGCCCAGGGGCCTCACAGTACCTGTAGCCCAGGGACCTCACAGTACCTGTAGCCCAGGGCCTCGCAGTGTTGCGTGGAAGTTCTTTCGTAGATTGGGTAATGAACAGACGAGTTTGGGATGGTAACTTGGTATATTGATATCGAATAGATAGGATGGAATTCTCAGAGCCGTAGGCCTGCGTGTCTGTCCTGCACTGAGTCTGGGTGGTAACTGGCTCACTGGTGAGCGGGCACTCCTTGCATTCAAAGGGAGGCCTATGATTGGCTAACAAAAGATCACATGGTGATCATGTGAACAGCTATGGTAAAGCCGTTAGAAATACGAACCATACATGCTCGACTCACTGGGACACCCGCGCTGAGATGACGTCACGGCGTTTGGCCAGTACACTTAATTCTCACGGCCTTGGAAACACTCTAACCCAGGTGGCTTTTGTACAATAAGCCACATGAATGGAGAATATCACTCTGACAAGCATACAACTTGTAGCACAGAGCGATTGGAGACAATACTTCAAGGAACTGGCTTTGCTGAAGAAGCGACTGGCTTACTTGTATTTCTGGCTTTCCGGAAGAAGCTGGCTTAATGGCTTAAACCCTCTGGACTGGTGGACCTGAATGCTCTTACTTGCACACAGCAGTGAAGAACTGGATGAATGGCAGGAGACACTGGAGGACTGTAGGCTGGCTTAGGCTCTTTCCCACAAACTGGCACTTGGTGGCTTAATTGCAAAACCCAGATCAACTCTTCAAAGGTTTACTTGCAATTAGAAGCCAGAAGACTGGAGAGACTGCTTCAGAAGAGTCGTGGATAGATGACGTCACCGGGTGAGGGAAGGTGGGTCGCTAGAGACGGTTGATAGACGCCCGCAGCGGCACTCTCTCAAACACCAGCTTCTTCTTCTCAAATCTGCTCAATTACCTTAATCTTCATCTCACCGCTGCCACCATTTGTTGCGTGGAGGTTCTTTCGTAGATTGGGTAATGAGCAGACGAGTTTGGGATGGTAACTTGGTATATTGAGATCGAATAGATAGGGTGGAATTCTCAGAGCCGTAGGCCTGCGTGTCTGTCCTGCACTGAGTCTGGGTGGTAACTGGCTCACTGGTGAGCAGGCACTCCTTGCGTTCAAAAGCGGAGGCCTATGATTGGCTAACGAAAGATCACATGGTGATCACGTGAACAGCTATGGTAAAGCCGTTAGAAATACGAACCGTCAGCAGTGCCTGTAGCCCAGGGGCCTCGCAGTACCTGTAGCCCAGGGGCCTCACAGTATCTGTAGCCCAGGGACCTTGCAGTACCTGTAGCCCAGGGTCTCACAGTACCTGTAGCCCAGGGGCCTCACAGTATCTGTAGCCCAGGGACCTTGCAGTACCTGTAGCCCAGGGGCCTCACAGTACCTGTAGCCCAGGGACCTCACAGTACCTGTAGCCCAGGGGCATCGCAGTGCCTGTAGCCAGGGACCTCACAGTACCTGTAGCCCAGGGGCCTCACAGTACCTGTAGCCCATGGGCCTCGCAGTACCTGTAGCCCAGGGACATCGCAGTACCTGTAGCCCAGGGGCCTCACAGTACCTGTAGCCCAGGGGCCTCGCAGTACCTTTAGCCCGGGGCCTCGCAGTACCAGTAGCCCAGGGACCTCGCAGTACCTGTAGCCCAGGGCCTCACAGTACCTGTAGCCCAGGGCCTCACAGTACCTGTAGCCCAGGGACCTCACAGTACCTGTAGCCCAGGGGCCTCGCAGTACCTGTGCCCAGGGACCTTGCAGTACCTGTAGCCCAGGGGCCTCACATTACCTCTAGCCCAGGGGCCTTGCAGTACCTGTAGCCCAGGGGCCTCACAGTACTTGTAGCCCAGGGGCCTCACAGTACCTGTAGCCCAGAGGCCTCACAGTACCTGTAGCCCAGGGACCTCACAGTACCTGTAGCCCAGGGGCCTCACAGTACCAGCCCAGGGACCTTGCAGTACCTGTAGCCCAGGGGCCTCACAGTACCTGTAGCCCAGGGGCCTCACATTACCTCTAGCCCAGGGGCCTTGCAGTACCTGTAGCCCAGGGCCTCACAGTACTTGTAGCCCAGGGCCTCACAGTACCTGTAGCCCAGGGCCTCACAGTACCTGTAGCCCAGGGACCTCACAGTACCTGTAGCCCAGGGGCCTCACTGTACCTGTAGCCCAGGGGCCTCGCAGTACATGTAGCCCAGGGGCCTCACAGTATCTGTAAGGCTCATACGGTGCCTGGGAAGCTGGAGGTATAGTAATCAATATTGATCCAAGAGACAGCAGCTACTATCCCTTGGATCAAGAGCCCTTCACCAACACCACAGCACTGAGAGGTGTGTATATCTCCATGTGTACACATATGTGTGTATCTCAGTGTATGTATATACACTGAGAGGTGTATATCTCAGTGTACAGTGGACCCTCGGTTTTAGTCGAAAATTCTTTCCAGAATGCTGTTCGAGTGCCATTACCGAGCAATTTGTTCCCATAAGGACAAATGTAAATTAGATTAGTCGTTTCAGACCCCCAAAAAATTCATTTACAAAAGCTCTTACAAAAATACACTTAAATAATTGTTCGAGTTGGGAGGTGAACGAAAACCGAGGTGTCATGTCAGTAATATGTATACACTTGTGTAGTGTATTATAAGTAATCCTAGCTGTTATATGTCTGGTCCCTTTATTACGTGTGATGTCAGAGACCCGCACCATGTGAGTGCTACGTCAGAGGCCTCCCTCTCACTCCCGCCTTAGACCTAGATGAGTACAGAAGTGGCACTGGTATCTCTCCTCACAGACTCCGTTAATATACCGGTAACCATCCCATCGAGTGTTTCCCTTGCCAACCTTTATCTCCTCGAACCCATCACGATAAATGGTGTGCAGCAGTGGGCCCGTAATTCTTTCGATTACGGTGATTCAGGGAGACAGAATTCAACAAAGCCAGCAGACATCTTGTGTACGTGAGTAAGCCTCCACAGAACACGCTACCAGCTACCAACTCCAAGTCTACATTCGTCAACTTGTCTGCAATATTTCCTGGTCAGCTAAGTGCCTTATCTTATTTGTTAAAACCTACGAGTGGTAGACCCGGGTTTTGCAAATTAAGGACGAGATAAGCCAGTTTGTGAGGGGGAGTGCCAAGCCGCCAGCAAGCCACCCAGCCAGTTACGTCAGCCTAGCATTAAGCCAGCCTTCCACCCTGCTGAGCTAATTGTTATAAGATTCCAAGCCAGCCAACCTGTTGAAAGGTCTAAACTAAGCCAGCAAGACAACCCAGCTGTCTGAGAAGTAACCCAGCAAGCCACGTGAGTCTCAGTAATTCCTGTCGTCTTTGTGCTCCAGTGCATCGCTGTTTTGAGTGCCAATACCATCCTGTAGTATTCTGGGTTGTTCCAAGCAACCCTGGCTTAAATTTATGTGCGAGTTTAAGCGGGGCAAGCCACAGGCGAGGCTGACGCCGTGAGTCACCGCGACAGACAGCTCAACCATACCGCCAGTAACCACGTGAGCCAGTATACCCACACAAAGCATCAAGTGTGGATTATTTTCACCCTTAACTGGGTCCTGCAAGAATTTTATTGGCTACGAATCGGGTCAAGAGTCCTGAGTGTGCTCTTCGTACCTGTGTGCCAACGATCTAAAGCCTAGATTCGTAGTTCTTCACTTAAGCACATATTCTTCAAGATTCTTCTGAGTGAGCAGACGACAACAATCTCCACTACCACCACCCACTCCACGCTTCAGTCATCGTTAACAACGTCCTACAGCCTAGAGACATTTATTTCGTTTTTTTTTCAGATAATTTAGAGACAATTGCGAGTGCTTGAGACAGTTTTGCTAATTATCGTGAACCTTGTGTTATCCTGGGATTCTGATTTTAACCTAGCCAGTGTTATGCGTTAAAACTCTTACTTGAATTAATTTTTGAATTTACTAGTATCGTCTCTGATTAATTAATGTGTCATATTTTATTTTAATCATGTTGTGTTTACCACATATGCAGTAAGTATAATTTTTACTGAGTATTGTGTGTATTTTAAATCAGTTATCCCTTGTGTTATCTCCCTTATTATTGTTGTGTTCCAATATTCTGCCTAGTAGTATTTTACAAGAATTAAATTTTTTTTTCTCCAGCATTGTCCCTGTGTTTTATTGTTAATTCTTGTGTTCCATCAAGTGTTCTATCCCAGAGTTATTATTCAGTCATTTACCCTTGTTTGTTAATGTTTTAATTGTGTAATTAATTTTGCTTGTCCCAGTAACTATATATTTTTTTTGTTTTCTCTCCAAGTAATTTTACCTTTCCCAGTATTTCCCTGCTAATTCTTATGTGTTGCAGTCAGTGTTCTTTTTTCCCTTGCACCTACTATTGTTTTGTGTACTTGTTTATTTATATACAGTGCTAATGTGCTTCAATTTTACAGACTAGTGCCATAATTTTTATTGAAGATCTCAATTTCTTCTGATAAGTTACTAAGCTCAAGCACAACAAAATTGACTTTTTATGAATTTGTAAGTCCAACAGTTATTTACATTTGATGAGTTGTACTCCCGTTCCTGTGTTACCTTCCTTTCTTGTTAAATATCTTGTTCATTAACTTTTTTTTCATAGTTCATGTTGCAGTGTTGTTTGAACAAATTCACTCTTAAGTTTGATTAAAGTCAGTGTTCTTAGAGAATTGTTTCAGTAATTGTTTCATTGAGTTACCTTGCTTTGCTTGCAATTAAGAGTAAGAGTGTTCAAACTAATTCATTCCTAATATCTTTATTTCTTGTGTTGCAAATTTTTTCCCCAGTGCAATTTTGACTATTGATAATTCCTGAAACTGATTTTGTGCAAATTAAGTTTTACAGTATTCAATTTTGCTTTCATCAATTTTTATTGTGTTTACTTATGTGTTCAAGTAATTTGTCATTCTTCTAAGAGTAATAAGTAATACTTCAGTGAACTTTCTCAGTGATTTTAGAAGTACAGTTATCTTAATTTGTTGCCAGTGAATAATTTAATTGTTTGTGCAATTCTCCTTTTAGTGATTTGTTTCATCAGATTGTTGCTCTTGCCATAAGAATTATTGAATTTTCTTTAATTATTTGTGCATTGAATTCTTTTTAATTTGTTGCAATTTTTGTTGAAATTAAAAGTAAAGAAAACTCACCTTTCAGTTATTTCAAGTTAAAGCTAGATTGTTCTTCATATTAATGTGTTAAATTTTTTTTTTTGCAAGTCAATTCCCAGTGAGTTAGCTTTTCTTTAGAGTGTTTATTGTGCAATTCTAGTTACTTATGCATAATCGTTAAATCATTAATACCAGTTAAGCTATATTGTGCTGTATACTTTCTTTTATTTCTTCTTAAATTCTTGTTTATTTGACCAAAATCATGTCTCAAGTAAATTCATGCGATAATACTGTGTGTGCTGCTATTCAGAGTTATAATGATAAGGAGTCAGTAAAAAGTTTTCATAGTCCCTTTGAGCAATGTGTTTGTTCTCCCAGCTTGTATCAGAGAATTGCCAGAGTGATGCGGAATGTGAAGTTCAGATTAGTTCTTGTAGATCTGTGCCTTATTTGTTAACGTAGCCGAGCGGTCAGGCACTAGTAATACTGTCGCTCCTGTCTGGAATCCAGTCCCTACAATATCTTCCATGCAAGATAGAGTTCAAGTGCCTAGTGTATCTGAGGACACTCAGACTGCCTTGAGTGCTGAGCCTATCCTTGCAATGTCGCTAGTTCAAGTAGTAGTTCCTCTCCAGGGGACGCTTTGTTGAAGAATGACTACTTGAAATGAGTTATTCCATCTCGTGCTAATGTACAAGCAACCGCAGAAAGCCGTTTCTGTTGCTAGTGTATTAGTTAGAGTGCCAGTTGTTGTCCCTCGTGTTCCAGATAGTGATCTTTTCCCAGTTGACAGTAAATCCTTTGAAGAGTACAGTGGAACCCCTGTTAACGAACACCCCGGAAATCATGTAATTATATAAGTATAATATTGTAAGTGCTTGTGGAAAGTGTATTTTTGGGGGTCTGAAATAGACTAACCTAAATGACATTTTTTCTTAAGGAAGTAAATTCGTTCAGTAATGGCACTTGAGCAGGCTTCTGCAATGAATTTTTTTCGTTAACCGGGGTTCCACTGTATAGTGTCGTGTGTCGAGTAATTATTACCTGCAGTAAGGGATAGTGCGAGCCATTCTCCTTTGCTCATACTTTGTGTTAATGAGTTAATTATTTCAGCCGGGGAGAGTTCAATCCACTCCACCGAGCTTGTTCATTCCTTCAGTAGGAAAGTAATCATAGCCTTGAGCTAAAGATAGAAAATCAGAAAATCCAGTTTAGAACTGAAGTTATTGACTGTGCGTTTTAGTATCAGATTTCCAGTACAGTGGACCCTCGGTTAGCGGCCGTTCCTGTTAGCGGCCAACTCGGTTAGCGGCCGGTTTTACGGCTCCCGGTTAGCGGCCGTTGTTCAGGTTAGCGGCCATATTGGACGCGTCAACCCGCCAGCTGGGGACGCTTGCGCTTCAGTTTGTTTGTGTCTCTCGGTACGTAAGAAAGCTTCTGCTCATTCATACAAACATTTCGCTTGTTTTCCGTTGTTTTTTGCCAGTGAAACTGCGAAATAAGTAACCATGGCTCCCAAGAAAGTTCCTAGTAAAGTTCCTGTGGCAAAGAGAGTGAGAAATACCATGGAATTTAAGAGAGAAGTGATTGAGAAATATGAGAGTGGTATGCGGGTGCTGGAACTTGCCAGGATGTTTAGGAAAAACAAATCAACAATTACAACCATCCTGTCAAAGAAAGAACAGATCAAGGAGGCTGATGTTGCCAAAGGAGTAAATTTACTTACGAAACAAAGGTCACCAATAATGGAACAAATGGAAAAGTTATTATTATTGTGGATTAAAGAAAAACAAATGGTGGGAGACAGTGTAGTGGAGTCTGTTATTTGTGAGAAGGCAAGGCGTTTGCATAAAGATCTTGTGAAGAAAACTCCTGGAACAAGTGCTGCTGGTAGTGAATTTAGGGCCAGCAAAGGCTGGTTTGAGAGATTTAAGAAGCATAGTGGCATACACAGTGTTGTAAGGCATGGTGAGGCTGCAAGTTCAGACAAACATTCTGCTGAAAAGTTTGTGCAGGAATTTCAGGACTACATAAAGAGTGAAAATCTGAAACCCCAACAAGTGTTTAACTGTGACGAAACAGGCCTGCTTTGGAAGAAAATGCCAAGGAGGACCTACATCACGCAGGAGGAAAAGACACTGCGTGGACACAAGCCTATGAAAGACAGGCTAACTCTCATGTTGTGTAGCAATGTAAGTGGGGATTTCAAAGTGAAGCCTTTACTTGTGTATCACTCTGAAAATCCCAGAGTGTTCAATAAACACAATGTTCACAAGAAAAGATTGTGTGTGATGTGGAAATCAAGTCAAAATGCATGGGTCACAAGGTCAATTTTCAAAGATTGGGTTGATGATATGTTTGGCCCAAGTGTGAAAAAATACCTTCAGGATAACAATTTGGGACTCAAGTGCCTCCTGGTACTGGACAATGCTCCTGCACATCCTCCAGACTTGGAAGACCAAATGTCTAGGGACTTCAAATTTATAAAAGTGAAGTTCTTGCCTCCTAACACCACTCCTCTTCTCCAGCCCATGGACCAGCAGGTCATTTCTAACTTCAAGAAACTGTACACCAAAGGAGTATTTCAGAAGTGCTTTGAAATGACCTCAGACACTGAATTGACCCTTAGAGAGTTCTGGAAGATTCACTTCAATATCTACAACTGCATAGGCCTTATAGGTAAGGCTTGGGAGCGAGTGACTACCAGGACTTTCAACTCTGCTTGGAGACCACTGTGGCCAGATTGTGTCCAACAGAGGGATTTTGAAGGATTTGCAGCTGACGACCCTGTGCCTGTTGTGGAAGATATTGTGACATTGGGGAACAGCCTGGGGTTGGAGGAGAGTGGTGAGGATGTGGAAGAGTTGGTGGAGGACCACAGGGTAGAGCTAACAACTGAAGAGCTGCAAGAGCTTCATCTGGAACAGCAACAGACCACAGCTCAGGAACTTGCTTCACAGGAGGAGGAAGAGAGAGAGGAGGTGCCTTCTTCAGTGATTAAGGAAATATGTGGAATGTGGAATAGGTTACAAAGTTTTGTTGAAAAACACCATCCTGACCAAGCTGAAACAAGCCATATCTGCAACATGTTTAGTGACAAAACCTTGTCCCACTTCAGGGAAATGTTAAAGAGGTGCCAGAAACAGAGCACTCTGGACACTTATTTTTCTAGACAAGGTTCTAGTGACTCTCAAGCTAGTCCTAGTGGCATTAAAAGAAAAAGAAGGGAAGTAACCCCAGAGAGGGACTTGTTACATGAAGTCCTTTTGGAGGGGGATTCCCCTTCCAAAAACTAACTCCTCTCTATTTCCTCCTCCCTATCTTCCAGAAGCCAGCATTAGTCTTCAATAAAGGTATGTAATACTAATTTAATTGTTAAAGAAATTTTTTTGTGTGAATATTTTTGTCTGGAACGGATTAATTGTATTTACATTAATTCTTATGGGGAATATTAATTCGGTTAAAGGCCATTTCGGTTAAAGGCCTAGCTCCTGGAACGGATTATGGCCGCTAACCGAGGGTCCACTGTATCTAGTAAGATTTTTGTGTGTTCAAGTTCCCTCCGAGTTCTGAGATTTAGCAGTATGACCCGTGCGCGTCGAGTCTATTTCTGTTAAAATATCTTTTTGTAATTATTGTTGGACTATGTATTGGTAGATAAAAGACTGTTGAGTAGACTTCAGGATGTACATGTTTATAGAGGAGCCACAGATATATCAGATCACTTTTTAGTTATAGCTACAGTGGGAGTAAAAGGTAGATGGGATACAAGGAAAATAGAATCAGTAAGTAAGAGAGAGGTGAAGGTTTATAAACTAAAAGAGGAGGCAGTTAGGGTAAGATATAAACAACTATTGGAGGATAGATGGGCTAGTGAGAGTGTAGGCAATGGGGTCGAAGATGTATGGGGTAGATTTAAAAATGTAGTGTTAGAGTGTTCAGCAGAAGTTTGTGGTTACAGGCGAGTGGGTGCGGGAGGGAAGAGGAGCGATTGGTGGAATGATGATGTAAAGAGAGTAGTAAGGGAGAAAAAGTTAGCATATGAGAGGTTTTTACAAAGTAGAAGTGATGCAAGGAGGGAAGAGTATATGGAGAGAAAAAGAGAGGTTAAAAGAGTGGTGAAGCAATGTAAAAGAGAGCAAATGAGAGAGTGGTGAGATGTTATCAGCAAATTTTGTTGAAAATAAGAAAAGTTTTGGAATGAGATTAATAAGTTGAGGAAGCCTAGAGAACAAATGGATTTGACAGTTAAAAATAGGAGAGGAGAGTTATTAAATGGAGAGTTAGAGGTATCGGGAAGATGGAGAGAATATTTTGAGTAGTTGTTAAATGTTGATGAAGACAGGGAAGCTGTGATTTCGTGTGTAGGGCAAGGACGAATAACATCTTGTAGGAGTGTGGAAGAGCCAGTTGTGGGTGTAGGGGAAGTTCGTGAGGCAGTGGGTAGAATGAAAGGGGGTAAGGCAGCTGGGATTGATGGGATAAAGATAGAAATGTTAAAAGCAGGTGGGGATATAGTTTTGGAGTGGTTGGTGCTATTATTTAATAAATGTATGGAAGAGGGTAAGGTACCTAGGGATTGGCAGAGAGCGTGTATTGTTCCTTTGTATAAAGGCAAAGGGGACAAAAGAGAGTGCAAAAATTATAGGGGAATAAGTCTGTTGAGTGTACAGTGGTACCTCGAGTTACGATGGTCCCCAAAATCGCCCTTTTATGTAAGTTTATTTTTTTAAATGCTTTTGTAAGTATATTTTTGGGGGTGTAAAAGGACTAGTCTATTTTACATTATTCCTTATGGGGATAAATTCGTTTGGTAATGGCACTTGAACAGCATTCTCGAACGAAAAAATATCGTAACTCGAGGTACCACTGTACCTGGTAAAGTGTATGGTAAAGTTATTATTGAAAGAATTAGGAGTAAGACAGAAAGCAGGATAGCAGATGAACAAGGGGGCTTTAGGAAAGGTAGGGGGTGTGTAGACCAAGTGTTTACAGTGAAACATATAGGTGAACAGTATTTGGATAAGGGTAAAGATGTTTTTGTGGCATTTATGGATTTGGAAAAGGCATATGATAGGGTAGATAGGGGGGCAATGTGGCAGATGTTGCAGGTGTATGGAATAGGAGGAAGGTTACTGAAAGCAGTGAAGAGTTTTTATGAGGATAGTGAGGCCAGGTTGAGTGTGTAGGAGGGAAGGGGACTATTTCCCAGTAAAAGTGGGCCTTAGACAAGGATGTGTGATGTCACCGTGGTTGTTCAATATACAGTGGTACCTCGACTTTTACGATATAATCCCCAGAGAGGCATATCTTAAGGCGAAACAATCGTTACTCGAATCAATTTTCCCAATAAGAAATAATGGAAATAAATTTAATCCGTCCAAGACTTCCAAAAGTAGTTAAATAAAATTTTTTTTAGAACTTTTGACATTAAATAATAAAGAATTTAATAAAGAATACCTAAATACACATGTAAATATTGAACAATAACATGTCACTTACATTTATTGAAGAGTTGTTGATGTGTGGAGGACGGGAGGAGGGGGGAAGGTGGAGTAGTATGCTAGTGTTTGGAAGGGGAACCCCTTCCATTAACACTGCAGGTACGTTCTTTTCTGGGGTTACTGGCCTTTTTCTTTGAATGCTACACTCCCTGCATGAATGTTACACTCCCTGCATGAATGCTACACTCCCTGCATGAATGCTACACTCCCTGCATGCCTACTACACTCCCAGCATCCTTGCTACACTCCCTGCATCCTTGCTACACTCCCTGCATCCTTGCTACACTCCCTGCATCCCCTGCACACTCCCTGCATCCCTGCTACACTCCCTGCATCCTGCTACACTCCCGCATGAATGCTACACTCCCTGCATCCTTGCTACACTCCCTGCATCCCTGCTACACTCCCTGCATCCCTGCTACACTCCCTGCATCCCTGCTACACTCCCTGCATCCCTGCTACACTCCCTGCATCCTTGCTACACTCCCTGCATCCCTGCTACACTCCCTGCATCCCTGCTACACTCCCTGCATCCCTGCTACACTCCCTGCATCCTTGCTACACTCCCTGCATGCCTGCTACACTCCCTGCATCCTTGCTACACTCCCTGCATCCTTGCTACACTCCCTGCATCCTTGCTACACTCCCTGCATCCTTGCTACACTCCCTGCATCCTTGCTACACTCCCTGCATCCTTGCTACACTCCCCCGCATCCTTCTACACTCCTGCATCCCTGCTACACTCCCTGCATCCCTGCTACACTCCCTGCATCCCTTGCTCACTCCCTGCATGAATGCTACACTCCCGCATCCTGCTACACTCCCTGCATCCTTGCTACACTCCCTGCATCCTTGCTACACTCCCTGCATCCCTGCTACACTCCCTGCATCCTTGCTACACTCCCTGCATCCTTGCTCACTCCCTGCATCCTTGCTACACTCCCTGCATCCTCTACACTCCCTGCATCCTTGCTACACTCCCTGCATCTGCTACACTCGCATCCTCTACACTCCCTGCATCCTTGCTACACTCCCTGCATCCTTGCTACACTCCCTGCATCCCTGCTACACTCCCTGCATCCTTGCTACACCCCTGCATCCCCTACACTCCCTGCATCCTTGCTACACTCCTGCTCCTTGCTACCCCCTCTCACCTCATCCCTGCCACTCCCTGCATCCTGCTACACTCCCTGCATCCTGCTACACTCCCTGCATCCTTGCTACACTCCCTGCATATCCGCACACTCACCGCATCTTGCTCACTCCCTGCATGCCTGCTACACTCCTGCATCCTGTTACACTCTGCTCCTTGCATACACTCCCGCATCCTGTAACTCCCTGCATCCTACACTCCGCATCCTTTGCTACACTCCCTGCATCCTGCCACTCCCTGCATCCTGCACACTCCCTGCATCCTCCACTCCCTGCATCCTGCTACACCCCTGCATCCTGCTACACCCCTGCATCCTTGCTACACTCCCGCATCCTGCTACACTCCCTGCATCCTGCCACTCCCTGCATCCTGCTACACTCCCTGCATCCTTGCACTCCCTGCATCCTTGACACTCCCGCACCCTTTCACACTCCCTGCATCCCTGCCACCCCTGCATCCTGCCACTCCCTGCATCCTGCTACACTCCCTGCATCCTTGCTACACTCCCTGCATCCCTGCTACACTCCCTGCATCCTGCTACATTCCTCATCCTGCTACACTCCCGCATCCTGCTACACTCCCTGCATCCTTGCCACTCCCTGCATCCCTGCTACACTCCCTGCATCCTTGCTACACTCCCTGCATCCTTGCTACACTCCCTGCATCCTTGTACACTCCCTGCATCCTGCTCACCCTGCATCCTACACTCCCTGCATCCTTTGCTACACTCCCCTGCATCCTTCACCCCTGCATCCTTGCTACACTCCCTGCATCCTGCTACACTCCTGCATCCCTACACTCCCTGCATCCCTACACTCCCCGCATGCCTGCTACACTCCCTGCATCCTTGCTACCCACCTCCCTGCATCCTTGCTACACTCCCCCCTGCATCCTGCTACACTCCCTGCATCCTGCCACTCCCCTGCATCCTTGCTACACTCCTATCCTGCCACTCCTGCATCCTGCTACACCCCGCATCCCTGCCACTCCCCTGCATCCTGTTTTGACTCCCTGCATCTGCTACACTCCCTGCATCCTTGCTAACTCCCGCATCCCTGCACACTCCCGCATCCTTGCTACACTTCCCTGCATCCTGCTACACTCCCGCATCCTGCTACACTCCCTGCATCCTTGCTACACTCCCTGCATCCTGCTACACTCCCTGCATCCTTGCTCACTCCCTGCATCCTGCTACACTCCCTGCATCCTTGCTACACTCCCTGCATCCTGCTACACTCCCGCATCCTGCTACACTCCCTGCATCTCTACACTCCCTGCATCCCTGCTACACTCCCTGCATCCCTGCTACACTCCTGCATCCTGCTACACTCCCTGCATCCTTGCTACACTCCCTGCATCCTTGCTACACTCCCTGCATCCTGCTACACTCCCTGCATCCTTGCTACACTCCCTGCATCCTTGCTACACTCCCTGCACCCTTCCACTCCCTGCATCCTTTGCTACACTCCCTGCATCCTGCTACACTCCCTGCATCCTTTGCTACACTCCCTGCATCCCTGCTACACTCCCTGCATCCTTGCTACACTCCTGCATCCTGCTACACTCCCGCATCCTTGCTACACTCCCTGCATCCTTGCTACACCCCTGCATCCCTGCCACCCCTGCATCCTTGCTACTCCCCGCATCCTGCACACTCCCTGCATCCCTGCTACACTCCTGCATCCTTGCTACACTCCCTGCATCCTGCTACACTCCTGCATCCTTGCTACACTCCCTGCATCCTGCTACACCCCTGCATCCTTGCTACACTCCCTGCATCCTTGCTACACTCCCTGCATCCTTGCTACACTCCCTGCATCCTGCTACACTCCCTTTGCATCCCTGCCACTCCCCCTGCATCCTTGCTTACACTCCCGCATCTTGCTACACTCCCTGCATCTTTGCTACACTCCCTGCATCCTGCTACACTCCCTGCATCCTTGCTACACTCCCTGCATCCTTGCTACACTCCCTGCATCCTTGCTACACTCCCCGCATGCCCACTCCCTGCATGCATGCTACACTCCCGCATCCCTGCTACACTCCCTGCATCCTTGCTACACTCCCTGCAACTTCCACTCCCTGCATCCTTGCTACACTCCCGCACCCCTTGCTACATTTCCCTGCATCCTGCCACTCCCTGCATCTGCTACACTCCTGCATCCTTGCTACACTCCCGCATCCCTTCCCACTCCCTGCATCCTGCTACACCCCCCGCATCCCTGCACACTCCCTGCATCCTTCTACACCCCCCGCATCCTGCTACACTCCCTGCATCCTGACACTCCCCGCACCCCTGCTACACCCCCTGCATCCTTGCTACACCCCCCGCATCCTCTCCACTCCCGCATCCTTGCCACTCCCTGCATCTTGCTACACTCCCCGCACCTTGCTACACTCCCCGCACCTTGCTACACTCCCCGCACCTTGCTACACTCCCGCATGTGCTACACTCCCTGCATCCTGCTACACCCTGCACCTCCACTCCCTGATCCCTACACCCCGCATCCTGCTCACTCCCTGCATCCTTGCTACACTCCCTGCATCCTGCTACACTCCCTGCATCCCTGCTACACTCCCCGCATCCTTGCCACTCCCTGCATCCTTGCCACTCCCTGCATCCTTGCTCACTCCCGCATCCTTGCTACACTCCCTGCATCCTGCTACACTCCCTGCATTCTACACCCTGCATCCT
>WNWK01036193.1:0-19310 GCA_009830355.1 Cherax destructor | reverse complement strand
GCATCTATGCCTGTGTCACCATTTGTGGTCGTTTCCAGACTCCCTTACTGCTTTACAGGCTATCTGTAAAATTGATACACCTCACCCCCTAGTTCTTCGTATCCAATTTGGTTACGCCGTCATCTCTAGCAAGCACAAAGATATTGTTTTTTGTTGGGTCCCCTGGTCATGTTGACGTACAGGGCAATGAACAGGCAGATACTGCTGTGCGGTCAGCAGTACATGACCTTCCAGTCTCATATAGAGGTGTTCCTTTCACGGACTATTTTGGGTCATTGCTAGCCACCTTCGCACCTGTTGGCAACAACGCTGGTCTGACCTCAAATAACAAACTTCATTCTATTAAACCGAGTATAGGTTTCTGGCCTTCTTCTTGTCACCAATGTCGAGGTTGGGAGACTACACTCTCCGTCTTCGCATCGGCCACACTCGCTTACTCACGGATATCTCATGGTGGGCTCCCTGCCCCTCTCTGTGAGCATTGTCAGGTTCCAGTGTCTGTTCGACATATTCTGTTGGACTGCCCACTTTATCAACAAGCACGCAGAATTTACCTCCAACGGCGTCTCGCTCTGCGGCCCTTTCTTTACCTTCCCTTCTTGCTGATGGACCCTTTTTAATCCTGACTCTCTCGTTGACTTTTTGACAGAAACTGACTTAATACACAAACTCTGAAGATTATACCTCTAGCACCTCCCTCAGTTCCTTCTACCTTGATCTCTTGCTACCCTCTATCCCTGCACTATCCACTGTCCTGCTGCACACCATACCCTACTAATCATCCATCTCCCTCTTACAATCCATTCTCCCTGATCCGATCCTAAACCAGCCGCTGTATAACCCTGTGGTTTAGCGCTCTTTGATTATAATAAAATATACTTGCCTTGCAAGATATGGTGGCAGAGGGTGGCATTGGTCTCAGTGCCCCATATACTACCTCAAACAACAATGGAGTTCAGTTTCGTATCATCATTTTTCTATCACTTAATCGCTAACTTAATTTACTTGCTTCACTGTTAATGCTACACGTTATAGCTGGCTGGTGCTATAGCCTTTATCAACTCATGCTGCTTTAGTATCGTACATATCTTAGAATCAGTGAATCACTGAAGACACATTCTCCCCTCTCTTCCTCCTCCACTTTGGTACTTTGCTATAATTTCTTTCTGAATTCTATCGTGTTTGTCACTTTCTTTACCAAAGGCTGCCACTATGAAGTTTCTTTGGGCCCATGGTGGCTTATTTCACAGTCACAAGCACTCAAACACAATGAATTTATTGTGAAATGTAATGTTCACTCAATGGTAAACAAAGCAAGACTGGCTCACGATGCCTGCGCAGGGAGGCGGACAGGTCTGGTACGCAGGCCGATACTCGTTGAAACGGCCGAAGTCGGGCCAAAATTGGGCCGCGACCTAAACATGAGTTGGCCGATACTCAGAGTAGCCAATACTAGGGGGTCCATACTATTTCTTAAAGGGAAAATGGTTTTGATAATCGTGAATTTTGTGATAAACAATGCTGGACTGGCTCACGACGCCTGCCGGGACTCACTCAAGCACGGGCAGGTGGACAGGTCTGTACCCGGGCCAAAATTAAAAAAAGCAACCGAACATGAGTCGACTACGTGCAGCCGATACTCGAGGTCCACTGCATTACACTTGCCTTCATTTTGAAGTCTTATTCACACAAAATAGAAGATTTACTCTATTTCTTAGATAAAATATAACCAGGAAAGATTGGTCATTGTTTACAGCATCCCAATAATTGAGTTAAACTAAAAATTCATAAAACAGACTGGGTTATAGGGGCCTTTCCTGTCCTTTGAAATATTGACAAAAATCAAAATTTTCAGCAATGAGCTCAATTTCAAACTACTC
Organism: Cherax destructor; assembly: GCA_009830355.1. NCBI lineage: Eukaryota > Metazoa > Arthropoda > Malacostraca > Decapoda > Parastacidae > Cherax > Cherax destructor. The sequence goes on along the minus strand of WNWK01036193.1, from coordinate 17,430 downwards.
AAGTCCTGAAACCAATCAAAATCATCTCTGTTTCAGGATTGTCTTTATCAAATGATGCCAAGAAATAGCCAATAAAATTATAAAAACCATTTGAGAAAACTCAATTAGCTGTTTTAATACACACACATGGTCCCAGTTTTGTTTTTCCCATCATGCACCATGTGGGTCAGGATTTTTTTTTATTTTGCACACACACACCCTTTCTATCACATGTAGGCCAAAATTTACAGCTCACAGCTTATTTGAGTGAGCCGAGTTTGTGACGTAGAACAATGTCAGAGACCCTGGCCTCAGTGACAGTTTTATGTGATAATCGTCATCCTGGAAGTACACAACCATAGTTCAGGCGACTCCATACTGCTACTTCCCCATCCTTCCTTCAGTGTGCAGGCACTATACTTCCCACAGAAATAAACTCTTCTGAAAGTGTACTATTAATTTTCCTGGTGGGGAAAGATTTCCTGTGCGTTTCATCAGCAAACATGATACAGCCCGTGATACACTCCCAAGTTTAAAAGATTTGCAAATAACCAAACTGTAGTGCAAATAGATATCTAAATGCCAGGACAATTGAATCAAGCAAGATTAATATCAGAATAAAGAAATGAATGATGGAATACATGAAATGATACCCCATGACAAGATAAAAACTAGCTAAAGTATCAGAGAAAACCAGGGTTGATAAATGCTAGATAATAGAGAAACACTAATGAAGGACAAGAAAATACCAAAACAAAGCCAAATAGAAAAATCAAGGATATAATGACGGATAATTAAAAGAAAACTGAAGCAGACAGATGAACTGGAATATATGAACATTGCAGTAGAAAAATGCTGATCCGAAAAGAATTGTTAATACAGTAGGACGTCATTTAGCACGATAGATACGTTCCTGAAAAAGTCGTGTTAGATAATTTCGTCTTAAATGATTAACAGAACTTATGGGAAAAATAGGGATACGTGTTTGAGAGTCCCCAAAAAGCCAAACAAGTTTTTTTAGACCAACATATCTTGCAAAAATTGAAGGCGAATATGTAATTTTAGTTCATTGTCATGATCTATTACTGCTTAAGACTACAAATGCAATAGAAATAATAGTATTTCTTACCTTAAATTGTGGGTAATGATGTTTGTGGATGGTAGTGAAGAGTGGATATGGATGGTGTGGCCCTACTGAGCTGAGGTGGATATGTAATTGTAGTGCATTGTCATGATCTATTACTGCTTAAGACTACAAATGCAATAGAAATAATAGTATTTCTTACCTTAAATTGTGGGTAATGATGTTTGTGGATGGTAGTGAAGAGTGGATATGGATGGTGTGGCCCTACTGAGCTGAGGTGGATATGTAATTGTAGTGCATTGTCATGATCTATTACTGCTTAAGACTACAAATGCAATAGAAATAATAGTATTTCTTACCTTAAATTGTGGGTAATGATGTTTGTGGATGGTAGTGAAGAGTGGATATGGATGGTGTGGCCCTACTGAGCTGAGGTGGATATGTAATTTAGTGCATTGTCATGATCTATTACTGCTTAAGACTACAAATGAATAGAAATAATAGTATTTTACCTAAATTGTGGGTAATGATGTTTGTTGGATGGTAGTAAGAGTGGATATGGATGGTGTGGCCCTACTGGGCTGAGTGGATAGTAGAAGTTCTTGAACTGAAGTCGATGGTTGAACTGAGTGTCTAACTTTAAGTCAGTCAAGCCATTCAGTAAGTCAGTCAAGTCATTCAGTAAGTCAGTCAAGTCATTCAGTAGGTCAGTCAAGTCATTCAGTAGGTCAGTCAAGTCATTCAGTAAGTCAGTCAAGTCATTCAGTTAGTCAGTCAAGTCAGTAAGTCAGTCAAGTCATTCAGTAAGTCAGTCAAGTCATTCAGTAAGTCAGTCAAGCTTCAGTAAGCAGTCAGTCATTCAGTAAGTCAGTCAAGTCATTCAGTACGTCAGTCAAGTCATTCAGTAAGTCAGTCAAGTCATTCAGTAAGTCAGTCAAGTCATTCAGTAAGTCAGTCAAGTCATTCAGTAAGTCAGTCAAGTCATTCAGTAAGTCAGTCAAGTCATGTAGCAATAGTCAGTCAAGTCATTCAGTAGTCAGTCAAGTCATTCAGTAAGTCAGTCAAGTCATTCAGTAAGTCAGTCAGTAGTCATCCTCAGTAAGTCAGTCAAGTCATTCAGTAAGTCAGTCAAGTCTTCGAGTCAGTCAAGCATTCGTAGTCGTCAAGTCATTCAGTAAGTCAGTCAAGTCATTCAGTAAGTCAGCGTCATTCAGTAAGTCAGTCAAGTCATTCAGTAAGTCAGTCAAGTCATTCAGTAAGTCAGTCAAGTTATTCGCAGTCAGTCAAGTCATTCAGTAGCAGTCAAGTCATTCAGTAAGTCAGTCAAGTCATTCAGTAAGTCAGTCAAGTCATTCAGTAAGTCAGTCAAGTCATTCAGTAAGTCAGTCAAGCATCAGTAAGTCAGTCAGCTTCAGTCAAGTCAGTCAAGTCATTCAGTAGTCAGCAGTTCAGTCAGTCAAGTCATCAGTGTCAGTCAGTCATAGTCAGTCAGTCCAGTCAGTCAGTCAGCAGTCATTCAGTCAGTCAGTCAAGTCATTCAGTCAGTCAGTCAAGTTCAGGTCAGTCACCTCAGTCAGTCATTCAGTCAGTCAAGTCAGTCAGTCAGTCAGTCACACAAACTTATGTTTACATCTTTTTATGTGTACAAAGTAACACTTCATTACGGCCACGGGTTATGTCTTGTCTAATATCTTTGTTTTCTTCGTTAATTCAAGATCAAAACACAATTCACTCTTTATTTTATTCTTCACAAACACAGCTGGCTTGTAGCCAGGACTTTTAACGCGTATGAAATACGTACGAATGCTGGGGTCCGTGGCGGAGTGGTGTCTGCTGAACCACAACAACAGTAGTAGAAACAAGACTGCTTGTGAGAATGGTTACTTGTTTTTCCTTCCCACAAACTGTAAGTAAGTTTATTCAGGTATACACAGATACAGTTACGAAGATTATCATACATGGCAGCATATGTGTAGAGAACCTAGGATAACCCAAAAAAGTCAGAGTGACAGTATTTCCATTGACTGACTTGGGTTATCCTAGGTTCTCTACACATATGCTGCTATGTATGATAATGTATGTAACTGTACTCACCTAATTGTGGTTGCAGGGGTCGAGACTCAGCTCCTGGCCCCGTGTATCTGAATAAACTTAGTTTACAGGAAGGAAAAATTCCCTTTTCCTCAAAGCATGAGGATTCTTGGCAGTAAATAACCATGCGCTAAAAATTTTTCCCTCCTGCCGAACCGTGTAATATCATCTTTACGTCGTGTAAGATGATAATGTGTCGCAAATCTTAAATCGTGCAATACCGGTAACGTGCAACATAATCTCGTGCTAAATGACGTTCTACTGTATTCGTATCTGAGGAAATACATAAATATTCTAAGAAGTGATTATTGTCAATGCAAAGCCAAGTGCTGGTTCTGTCATCCAAAAATATATAGGGGTTCACTCAAGGAAGACAGTGCTATGATTTAGAATCCCGTTTTCTTAGTGGCAGAAAATACTAGATGTATTCAAGAAACTAAAGATAATGGGAAATATTACAAACATTATTTTTAGGTGCAGAGATAGACAAATATAGAAGAAAAAAAAATGGGAAGGAAGATGGGTGGGGTGAATGAATGACATTGCAATACAAATCAGGTTATATATACGCTCACTTGACCTCTGCAACCCCAAATAGGCAAGTACCTCCCTCAGTACTGTATAGAACAAGAATAATTACACTAAGTGGCCCAGCAAGAGACAGCAAGCTAGCACTAGCTAGAGCTACCAGATGAAACTGAAAATGCACGAACCATGCACCCAAATACAAGACAGTATAATTCTGGATTTGCTAATAGAATCACAAGGTCAAAGCAACCCAAATAGGTCTTGTTACATTCTGCAAGACATCCAAAAAAAAAAAAAAAGTTGAAAAAGTTTTTTATAAATGACCTCGCAAAACCAAATGCGACATTTACAGCTTTTACAGAAATCCACACTAGATTTCTTGGACAGTGAAGCAGAATTTGGATATCAAAATATAGGTAATACAAATGTGATGTTGCAAATAATGCTCACTGAGCTGTTTCAAAATATGGTAAGTATTATGCTAGAAATAGAAGTAAAGAAAAAACTTGGTATTTGTCCTCATGCTCAAATCATGGTTGGTAATGACCAGTAGCCCTAACTTCTCACATCATAAAAATCTTTGAAAGAGTGATGAAACGGCAGATTACAAACTTCATGGACCAGCACAACCAACATGGCTTTAGAGCGGGACTATCATGCCTGTCACAGCTGCTGAACCATTATGACAGAATTACGGAGGCGTTGAAAGACAACCAAAACGCAGATGTGATTTACACAGATTTTGCAAAGGCGTTTGACAAATGCGATCATGGAGTGATAGCGCACAAAATGAGGGCCATAGGCATTACGGGGAAGGTAGGCAGATGGGTTTTTGAGTTCCTAACACACAGAACACAAAAAGTAGTAGTGAACAGGGCAAGATCCAGCATCAGCAAGGTCAAAGCTCAGTGCCCCAAGGCAATGTCCTGGCACCTCTGCTGTTTCTCATCCTCATAGCAGACATAGATAAAAACACCCAGCACACTTTTGTATCATCATTTGCAGATGACACTAAAATAATCATGAAAGTCACTACGGTAGAGGACACTGAAAAATTACAGAAAGACATAAGCAGGGTCTTCCAGTGGGCAGTGGAGAACAACATGACGTTCAATGGTGATAAGTTTCAGCTGCTTAGGTATGGAAAAAATGAACTCAAAAGGAACACTATATACAAAATGCAAGAGGGTCACCACATAGAACGAAAGGAACACGTAAAGGACTTGTGAATAATTATGTCTGCTGATCTGTCTTTTAAAGACCATAATAAGACAAAGATCACAACAGCCAGGAAAATGACGGGGTGGGTATTGAGAACTTTCAAAACAAGGGAAATAATGCCGATGGTGACACACTTCAAATCGCTAGTGCTCCCTCACTTAGAATACTGCTCAGTGCTGACGGCCCCGTTCAGGGCAGGAGAAATATCAGAAGCTGGAACAAATTCAGAGATTGTTTACGGCTCACATTGAGCCATTGAAACATCTAAATTATTGGGAACGCCTTCAAGTCTTGAAACATGTACTCATTGGATCGGAGGAGAGAGAGAGATACATGATAATATATACATGGAAAGTACTTGAGGGCCTGGTCCCAAATCTGCACACTGCCATAACAACATACTGGAGTGAGAGATATGGGAGGAAGTGTAAAATAAACCCAGTGAGGAGAAGGGGTGCGATGGGGGCAATACGGGAGCACTGTATTAACATCCGGGGTCCCAGACTATTGAACATCTTACCAGAAGATATCCGAAACATCGCTGGAACCAGTGTAGAAGCCTTTAAGAAGAAACTGGACAAGTATCTTCACCAGGTGCCAGATCAACCAGGCAGTGGTGGATATGTGGGGCAACGGGCCTCCAGCAGCAACAGCCTGGTTGACCAGGCAAGCACCAGACGAGCCAGGCCCATTATCCGGGCTCAGAGAGTAGATAAACTCTCGAAACTCTTCAAAGGTATATCAAAGGTACAGTGGTACCTCGAGTTACGATATTTTTTCGTTCGAGAATGCTGTACAAGTGCCATTACCAAACGAATTTATCCCCATAAGGAATAATGTAAAATAGACTAGTCTTTTTACACCCCCAAAAATATACTTACAAAAGCATTTAAAAAAATAAACTTACATAAAAGGGCGATTTTGGGGACCATCGTAACTCGAGGTACCACTGTATAAGTAGAATCCACTTGGTAGATAATGAGTGATAGGTACTAATAAGTATCCAGCATCAAGGTTAAGAATTTAGTTAATGAGCACACACAGGAAGGTGGCATGATGAACAAAGAGAATAAAACAGGATTGAATTTTATTTGGAAAAAAGTTTTCCTTTCATGACCACTCATTAGGAAGAGTTCATATGTGGGGAACAAAAATGGATAAAGTAAATCTGCTTTTTTACCGTTTATGCCTGAAGACAGAAATTAATCGCTTAACACTTTCACTGTCGGTCCCGTAATATTACGGCTTGCATGCCAGCGTCAGTCCTGTAATATTACGCCAAAATTCTAGTGGCTTCAAATTTTGCGGGAGAAAGCTGGTAGACCTACATATGAGAGAATAAGTCCGAGTGGTCACTGCGCAGTATAAAAAAATCCTGCAGCACGCGGTACATAATGAGAAAAAAAAGAACTCCGACTGTGTTTTTGGTTTAAAACACCGACTTTGCTGTGTATTTTCATATGGTATTTATGGTTGCATTCTCGTTTTCTTAATCTTATTTGATAGAATGGAAGATGTATTACAGAAATAGAGATGATTTCGAATGGTTTACGGACTAAAAGTACCTTGAAATTGACCTCAAAGTTGCGGAAATGTTCAATTTTTGCCGATGTTCAAGAGAAAACAAATCACGTCATGTGTCCAATACACATCAACTGGTGGGTCTAATATGCTTTCACAAATGTGCTGATATTATTTATACCATTTTTGCAATAATGCAGTAGTCTGCATAACAGTAAATCTTCTATTTTTGTGAATAAAAATTCAAAATGGAAAGCAAGTAAGTCCTGGGAATGTTTGTATTGTTAATTCTGGACCCTATTTTGAAATTGGCCTTACTCGAATTGTGTACGAAATTGGCCAAATTGCCAATTTCTGATCACTTTATTGGGTAGTTGAAATCAGTAAATGGGTGGTTTCTTGTACTCAGTCAATAGAACAAATGGAGTTCTAGCAAAATAGCTATCAGTTTGGTCTACTGGAACAATAGAATTGGCCGAAAATAGGGTTCTCACGAGAGCGTAATTCCATAAGTTTTCCATCAAATTTCGTACTTTTGGTATCATTACCATGGGGAAAAGATTCTATGTCATTTCATAAGATTTTTTTTTTTTAAATTCATTGACACCGAGAGCAAGTTTGTGAGTAGGGGTCTCGATAGTGAAAGGGTTAATTATTCAAGTACATCAGCTTTTTACAAAACTCTAATTCCTTAAACATTTATCAAATAGCTTTTGACTTAAAGTTTCTTCATTTTCACATTTGTGTTATTGAAGTTAAACATGTTTTAGATTAAATATTTTTTGTGTACTTTTCTACATAGATTTTTATAAAAGTAGTTTTGTTACTAAAATATACCTGTAACTAAAAATTCCCACGAAATGTTTCTTGTATCTCACTTGAATGCTTACTTGCTCTAGTTTATGGCTCTTGAGTGTATTTTGTAAGACATTTGATTTTCATGTTCATTTTGTACTACAGTCTCTCCTCACTTAACCCCTGTTGCTCAAAAAAGTGTTCCATGGAGTTCTGTTTCTGGGTGTGTGTTTGGGAACAGGACAAGATAGTCCTTTAATATGACACTAATATAAACTCTATGGCTTATTTATCTATCACAATTCATCTTCTTTTTTCTTTCTTTTAACACGTCGGCCGTTTCCCACCGAAGTGGGGTGGCCCAAAATGAAAAACAAAAGTTTCCCATTTTACATCTAGTAATATATACAGGAGAAGGGGTTACTAGCCCCTTGCTCCCAGCATTTTAGTCGCCTCTTACGACACGCATGGCTTACGGAGGAAGAATTCTGTTCCACTTCCCCATGGAGAACAATTCATCTAATATGACATAAACAATATTAATACCATAGAAAGATGACATATACTCTAGAATGAATAAAATGTCATTACAAATGTGAGGACTGGTGTTGTGTTGTTTGTTGTTGTGGTGTATAAGGGCCACTGAAAGATAATCCTTAAATAGTGATTGCCGCCAGACACACGGCGGTGTTGTCAGTCACCCTATATAACTCCAACAACATTGGAGGAATTAAGTTTTGTGTCGTCATTTTTCTATAGATTAATGGCTTAACTTACTTGCTACACTGTTAATGCTGTTTTAGTATCATAACATATCGTAGAATCACTTAAGAAGACATTCTCCCCTCTCAGCCCTTTACCAAAGGGCTGGCACTAGGAGCTTTCTTTGGGCCCATGGTGGCTTATTTAGCAGTTGCAAGCACTAAAAAGAATGGAATAATGATGAAATGTGTGGTATGAATGCGTGGGTGACCGTCACTCGCTGGTAAACAATGGCACACTGACTCTGAATGGAGTGTCTGGCTGGGCGTACGCGTCCGGGACGAATTACGATCTGCGAGCGGATTTACGATCATCGAACCAATATTTTTACGAAAAAAATTTACTAACTTCGAATATTATAATAATAATAATAATAGTAATACTTTATTTAGACATGGTACAAAGATACATTGTATTACGAACTCCAATGACTACGAACACCGGGGGTCCACTGTATATGTCAAAAAAGACTTGCAAATTTTGTAGTATTCATATATTATTACAGGTTTAATGTTTAAATATATTTTATGTACAGCTTTAAGACAAGGTTGACTATAGCATTAATAACAGTGATAATAAAAATAATGATTTCAGTTTGTAAGAGTAAGTTGCAGCTATTAACCCTTAAATGGTCCACATGTATATTTACGTTAGCACTGCTACTGCCCCAAACGTATATTTACGTTTTATTTTTACTGCCTCCAAATTTGGCACGATTGGCCTGAGTTGCCTGGTCAGCATAGAATGTGTCTTAACACTCGGTGTGCGCCATATTAAAAATATCCGGGACCACTTAGTAATTTGTGGGAGCACCAGTTAAATTGAGGGTCAGCTAGAGCAAACACTGCGGCAAACACCATAGATTCACTGATGTCATGTCATATTAACACTCCCCTTTGAAGTGGAAAGTGATGTCGGCAGGCTGGCAGGCCAGCTGGCAAACAGCTGGTTGGCCACCTGGCTGGCCAACAGCTGGCTGGTCAGCTGGGTACCTGATTGGCTGTCTATCTTTTTCTGTCTGTCTGTATCTATCTGTCTTTCTCTCACAGGAACACATACGTAAATACAATTATACATAGTGTAAATTACCTAGGATAACTAAAAAAAATCAAGACAAAGTGTTATAATGTGCTTGTGATCTGCGTAATACCAGTTGGTTCATGAGCTACTCTCTGAGACAAGCAGACAGAAAGGAGACGACACACAGACAGACAGAAAGACAGACAGGTTTGCATAACAAATAAAGGGAAGCAATGTAAGCTGTCAAATGTCATCACTGTAATTACTGGACTATAAGAAGAGATAAGACTATGGCTCACCCCTCTCGTGAAATGTCACCAGAGTCATTAGTGATCAGATGAGATAAGGCAGCGACACAACTCTTTTATTATTATTATTATTATTATTATTATTATTATTATTATTATTATTATTATACATTATCACTATCATTATTATTATTATTATTTTTATGCACTATCATTATTATTATTATTATTTTTATGCACTATCTATTATTATTATTATTATTTGAGTACAATTTCAGTACCTAATATTAGTGTCAGAACACAGATTGGCTATGAAATCACAAGAACTACTATAAATTGGGATTATGAGAACATAAAAATTATATAAAATTATAAAAAAAATGTGAAAAAAAAGGTATATCGGCAACGATTCTGCAAGTGGCAGGACTCCTGTTGCTGTCAGGTGAGCATCCAGTGCCAACTTCTCCGCCTCATATCTCGGTAACTACTGACCCAAATTCATTTTTTTTTATTCTATAACACTTAAAAAAAATGTGCTCTTTATTTCTATATAAAAAAATAATTTTTTTTTTTTAAATATTCGGGGCACTGGGCGAGCTAACGTAAATATACGTTTGGACCGTTTAAGGGTTAAGCCCCTCTCCTAATTTTTCATTGATGTGAATTGATTCAATTGTATTTGAACCCTTTACAGAGTTGACCTTTTATTGTGTCATTATGATTTGTTTCGCTGTAGTGTTCTCTGGTTAAAAACAAAGGTTTTTATGTATAGAGACCCTTTTTTTTTTCAACAATCCAGCTGTATCCCACCGAGACAGGGTGACCTACAAAGAAAAATGAAAGTTTCTCTCGTTAAATTTAGTAATGTATACAGGAGAAGGGGTTACTAGCTGCTTTCTCCCAGCATTTTAGTCACCTCTTGCGACACGCATGGCTTACGGAAGAAGAATTTTGTTCCACTTCCCCATGAAGATCTGAGACCATATTGGGTAGTAATTTTTCCATGCATACTCCCTTGCTCTGAGGGAAACTGCATTACCTCTTATATTAAAAGGTAATGTAGTTTTCCCTCATAATTCAGTCTTCTAATCTCCATTTCTAGTTTGGATGCACATTTTTGAACTTTCCCAAGTTTCATTGTGTATTTGGCTTGGTAATGATACCACATTAGGAACTTGCATTAATTATATGAAGAATGACTTCATTGGTGATTTCTTTAACTTTATGATGGTCATCCTTATGTTTGCTATCCAAGTATATGATGCTGCTGCTGCCTCTGCTGTTCTATTTATTTGGTTTACATCGGGAAGTAGGTTTTGTGTAATGTTCAGTTTGAAGTCTTTGAACATTGATACTAACTTTCTTGTAACAGTCCTATAGGCTGACCTTGTCCTCATGAAGTTTAAAGGCTGTGCCTTTGTGGGTTGAACTTTAGCTCTTGATCCTCTCATAGTTGTCTCCTAGGCTCTTATCGTAGCTACTTTTGAATCCATGTAAGGAGTTTGTCTCCTTCATTACATAATTTTAATTATCCCTGCTGTTCAACTGTGCATTCAGCTTCCGCCTACTGTTAGCTCCTTTTTCTGGTCTGAAATAGTTAGCTACTAACCACTGTATGGGTGGGGATTGAACTCACTACAAGTGAGTCCTAAAACTCCAGGCCAGTGCGTAAGTCACTGGGCCAGGAGTATCACGACTCACTTGCCGCAAGTTCAAGCACCACCTGTACAGTGGTTTGTTTGCAGTCCTGTCATTACGATTACATGAGTCATAGTTAGCTATAATGTGCGAGCCAGAATTATGCACATGTCTTGCTGCTGTTTTCCACATTGCTAGTGTCCTCACTCAGGTCAAGAGTGAAGTGGCTCTTCACCTGAGTGAAGTGGCTCTTCACCTGAGTGAAGAATTGCACCTTCTGTTTCCTTTGTCTAATTGAATCTAAATACTCCCAACCTCCCTCCCTCCCTCTATTTGGCCTCATTATTGAGGAAATTTTCCTATTTAGTGAAATTCTACTCTTAGATGGGAAAAAGGGGCCACTTTCATCTCTATTTTAACATGACACTACTTGATATCCAATCATTCATTTCTAGCCCATTCCTTAGACCTTAGAGGCAGACTGCTTCACTTTCTAAAAAAGAATTCCATGAGAAAGTCTAAGGCATACAAGCACTACTAGATAGCTGTTAATGGTTCTTCACACAAGTATCTGGTAATCCCTGTATTAAGATAATTTTGTCAACGCTAGTATAGTCCTGGGCTTTATACACATATAGATCGTGTGACTAACTGGGCCACTTCATATGGTTTCTAGTGCTAAAACAAGATACAGTGGACCCCCAAGTTTCGTAAAAACTTCACTCCTGAAGTCTGCTCAAGCGCCATTACCGAACGAATTTACTCCCTTAAGGAAAAATGTCACGTAGGTTAGTCTATTTCAGACCCCAAAAAATACACTTCCACAAGCACTGACAATATTATACTTACATAATTGTACGATTTCCGGGGTTTACAAAACTCGGGGGTCCACTGTATACGGACCTCCATAAAGCTAATATTGGATAAAATGGACAAAAAATGTATGGACAAAGGCTCAACTTGTCCTCTTTAACCCTTTTATTGTCGGTGCCATAATATTACGGCTTCCAAGCGAGTGTTGGTGCCGTAATATTACGTCAAAATTCTAGCGGCTTCTTGCAGAAAAAAGCTGATAGGCCTACATATGAGAGAATGGGTCTGAGTGGTCAGTGTGCTCAGTATAAAAAAAATCCTGCAGCATGCAGTGCATAATGAGGAAAAAAACCAATCATGTTTTTGGTTTAAAACACCGACTTTGCGGTATATTTTTGTATGGTATTTATGGTTGTATTCTTGTTTTCTTGGTCTCATTTGATAGAATGGAAGATATATTACAGAAATAGAGATGATTTTGAATGGTTTACGGAATAAATGTACCTTGAAATTGAGCTCAAAGTAGTGGAAATGTTCGATTTTTGCCCATGTTCAAGAGTAAACAGATCATGTCACGCGTGCAATACATGTCAACTGGTGGGTCTGATATGCTTTCACAAATGAGATATTATTTATACCTTAAATAACGGTAAATTTTCTATTTTTTTGTGTGAATATAAATTCAAAATGGAAAGCAAGCGTAATGTAAGAGGCCTTGGAGACGTGACTAATGAACAGAGAAAATGTTATTTTAGAGCTAGGAATTTCTGCATTGTTTATTCTGGCCCCTATTTTGAAATTGGCCTTACTTGAATTGTGTATGAAATTGGCCAAATTACCAATTTTTCACCACTTTATTTGGTAGTTGAAATCAGTAAATGGGCAGTTTCTTGTACTCAATCAATAGAACAAATGGAGTTCTAGTGAAATAGCTATGAGTTTGGTTGACTGGAACAATGGAATTGGCTGAAAATAGGGCTCAAAGTGGGTGAAATTGCCAAAACTTAAATATCGTGTAGACTGTTAAGTTTGCAAGAGCGTAATTCCGTAAGTTTTCCATCAAATTTCGTACTTTTGGTGTCATTACCATCGGAAAAAGATTCTTTTATCATTTCATAAGAAATGGGCTGTCATAGCATCGATAAAGTGAACCAAGTCATCTTCATAAGTTTCCCTGTTCCAGGCTTTGTTCAGGACCTGTCTATTTTCATTGCTCTGGTGTGAGAGGGGCCTCTGACCCAGTCTGTGTTAATTTGTTATTTCCTTCATAAGAACATAAGAAAGAAGGAACACTGCAGCAGGCCTACTGACCTATGCGAGGCAGGTCCATGCGACTCCCCAGCTTAGACCTGACTACCTGGAGTTAACCCTCTGCAGGTAGTCAGGTCACTTCCACTTGAGGAAGGAGCACGGCATAAGACCTAGTAGTACAAGCTAGCCAGGTCCAACTCACACCCACTCATGTATTTATCTAACCTATTTTAGAAACTACACAACATCTTAGCTTCTATGGCGGTACTCGGGAGTTTGTTCCACTCATCCACAACTCTGTTACCAAACCAGTGCTTTCCTATATCCTTCCTGAATCTGAACTTTTCCAACTTGAAACCATTGCTGCGAGTCCTGTCTTGGCTGGATATTTTCAGCACCCTATTTACATCCCCTTTATTTATTCCTGTTTTCCATTTATGCACCTCAATCATATTCCCCCTAATTCTACGCCTTTCTAGAGAGTGTAGATTCAGGGCCCTCAGTGTATCCTCAGGGAAGATTTCTGATACATGGGATCAACTTTGTCATCCTCCTCTGTACGCTTTCCAGTGCATTTATATCCATTCTGTAATATGGTGACCAGAACTGTGCAGCATAATCTACACCTTACTCTTATTTATGTTCACTTTCAACTTTCTACCTTTACACACCCTCCCAAACTCGTCCACTAACCTTTGCAACTTTTCTTTAATATCTCCCATAAGCACAGTATCATCAGCATAAAGTAACTGTGTCAATTCCCATTTTGCATTTAATTCCCCTAATTTAATCCCACCCTTCTCCCCAACACCCTAGCATTTACTTCTTTTACAACCCCATCTATAAATATATTAAACAACCATGGTGACATTACACATCCCTGTCTAAGACCTACTTTTACCGGGAAGTAATCTCCCTCTCTCCTACTCGCCCTAACCTGAGCCTCACTATCCTCATAAAAGCTCTTTACAGCATTCAGTAACTTAGTACCTATGTATTTTATTAATATTGTTCAAACCCACTTCCATTCATGCAGTTGCATAACTCCACCTGTAAGATTCATCTAGGTTCAGCACTCTTTAATACAGCTATAATGTACAACCCCACTTATATTTCAGTTATGCTTCCCATTTATTACTTTCAAGCAAAAACTTCAGATTTGAGCATGTAAACATATCTGTGAAATTCAAATGTGTAAACATTGGAGAGCATCTTAGTGGAAGCATTGATTTACCAGACATTTCATCAGTAATGTGCTGAAGACAGACATTTAATTAATAAGTATAGAATCTTGTGCTGATGGCTGTAGATTTTTTTTTTTTTTTTGTACATGCATGATGGTGCTTAAGTGAAAAACTTGTGTGTATTTCTTGCCAATGTAGACCTTGACTCTGATCTTCACTATTTCCTCCTTCAAGGTGAGGGTGCGTTGATGACATTGAATAGTTCTTGATCTAAGGAATTCGAGCTATCCTTTCCTTGGATCAAATTTGATCTGTAGGACTTTTATGGGTTTAGCGCTTCCTATGAATGCAACAATATTTAGGTTTATTGTTGCTTTTCCATATGCATAATAATTCATAGTCCACCTTTTTGGCAGTTTATTTTAAAATGTTGCTATATAGCCTAATGTAAGCTGTGTACAAAAAAATGATGTAAATCTGGAAGAGATTCAACATTAAATTTGTAAGTTCTAGTGATTTAAGAAAATCCTTGTTCTGCTCTAGGTGAAGGAGATTATATGGACTTTATTACTTATTTTGTAATAATGTAGTGCATGATGCTTTTCTTCCTTGGAAATCACTTTTTTATGAAATTTGTGTAATTATGAAATTCCTTCAGATCAAATTCGAAATATGTACAGTAACTTGTAAAACCACATTTGGAGAAATGAAACTAAGTTTTATATGCAGTACAGTATTGTTTGAATTTTGTTGCTTTTGGGAAACTAATAGAACTTTTTGTATAGTAAACCCTCCTTCAGAGTGATATCACATTTTGCTGCAAAAAATTTAAATAGCTTGTGGAAATCTGGATGCTATGAGCCATAAATGAAAAAACAGTAAACAGTATGCTTAACTTGGTTAGCGTACACAGATGTTACGATCTGCTCTTCGGGCCAAGAATAGTGCTCCGCTTCCCAGCCTCGAGCTGTTCTTACTAAGTAAGAGCAAAGTTGTGTGTATTAGACAGTGTTTTTCATTACCTGTCTAATGTTTTCTAATACAGTGGAACCTCAGTTGTCAAACTTAATTCGTTCCAAATGTCAATTCGACAACCAAAATGGACAACAACCAAAGAAATTTTTCCTATAAAAAATAATGTAAATAGAATTAATCTGTTCCAGACCCCAAATGACAATATTATTTATTAAAAAAGTACCAGCTACTACATAAAACTGTGAAAATGAATATGTACTAAAAGAAACTTTAACTGAAATACTTTACAGTAAATTAAAATTTATCTGCTTCTTGTCAGAGGAGAGCTAATGGCATACTGGAAGCACGAGGTGGAGGAGAGGAGGGGGTATATTACTGCTTGGAAGGAGAGTCACCTTCTATTAATGTCAGGCAGCTGTCCTGGTGTTGTTTCTCTTGTCTCTCTCCACCACTAACACCTTGTTCTGGCTCACTTGTTCTGGCTCACTTGTTCTTCGTCTCACTGAAAACCTGTCCAGTGAGGTTCATTTCAGGCTCTGTTTTAACACTTGTCTAAATTGAGACATTACACTGTCATTGTACATGTTAGAGAGACAGATGGCCACTGCTTTGTCTGGATGGTATTTTTCAGCAAACTCCTGCACTTCACGTCATTTAGCACACATTTCCTTGACAAGTGCAATGGGCACATCATCCCTTCCCTCCCCTACCTCTGATGACAGCTCCTCTGCTGCAATCTGTTGCTGTTCCTTCTGAAGGTCTACAAGTTCTTCTGTGGTGAGTTCAGTTCTTTGCTCCTCCACATCATCTTCAGTCACCTCTAGGTCCAAGGTCTTCCCCAGGGACACAATATCCTCTACCAGCTCAGGCTCATCTTCAAAGCCTTCAAAATCCTTGGCTGCCACAAAGTCAGGTCACAATTTCTCGCATGCACTCAGTATTCTTTGGAGAAAGAGCTTAGATCTAGGTGAAATACCGGAGGCCTTAAAGAGTGCAGACATAGCTCCTTTGCAGAAGGGAGGTAGTAGAGCACTAGCTAAAAATTACAGACCAGTAGCCCTAACTTCTCACATCATAAAAATCTTTGAAAGAGTGATGAGACGGCAGATTACAAATTTCATGGACCAGCACAACCAGTATAACCCGAACCAGCATGGTTTTAGAGCAGTACAATCAAGCCTGTCACAGCTGCTGAACCATTATGACAGAATTACGGAGGCATTGGAAGACGACCAAAACGCAGATGTGATTTACACAGATTTTGCAAAGGCGTTTGACAAATGCAATCATGGAGTGATAGCACACAAAATGAGGGCCATGGGAATTACAGGGAAGGTAGGCAGATGGATTTTCGGGTTCCTAATACAGAACACAAAAAGTGGTAATAAACAGAGCAAGATCCAGCATCAGCGAGGTCAAAAGCTTAGTGTCCCAATGCACTGTCCTGGCACCTCTGCTGTTTTTCATCCTCATAGCAGACATAGATAAAAACACCAGTCACACTTTTTTATCATCATTTGCAGATGACACTAAAATAAGCATGAAAGTCACTACAGTAGAGGACACTGAAAAATTACAGGAAGACATAGGCAGGGTTTTCAGTGGGCAGTGAAGAACAACATGACGTTCAGTGGTGATAAGTTCCAGTTGCTTAGGTATGGTAATAATGAAGAACTCAAAAGGAACACTATATACAAAACTCAAGAGGGTCACCAAATAGAACGAAAGGAACACGTAAAAGACCTGGGAATTATTACCTCTTTAAGGGGGGCTCCTTGTCGCGGTAAAGAGGCTATCGGTCTGAGGAATTGGACCTCTTGGTCTTCTTCCTCAGACCGAACCTAATTACCCCCCAATCCCCCCTCCCTTTTTCCCATCTTCCCATCTTCCCCATCCTCCCTTTTCCCTTTCCTCCTCCTCCTCCTCATCCCTCCCTTATTTCCTTCCCAGTTTTACCCTGTGAGCTTCTCTCCTCAGGCATTCTAGTTCCTGGGTAGGGGGAAGGGTATCGTGGTCCATCCCATTCCGTTGAGGTCCTTGGCGGTGGTGTAGTTTGCCGTGGAATCTGGATCGGCTGGGGATGTCCCGATCCCTCTCCGGTCACCCGGGGGGTGGCCTTGGGTATCTTTCGGGCGACGGGTGTATCTCTGGAGGCCACCTTTCGGATTCCGGGGGTGGTGGCCGAAAGCGGTATGCTTTGTGGCGGATATCTGGCTGCCCTATCTTTTGTCCGCCGAGATGGCTCGGTGGATGTGAGGTTGCTATCCCGGATTGCTTGTTTACTGGCATGAAGGGTAGGGTATGGCACGGGTTCCATGCA
>WNWK01036192.1:0-19310 GCA_009830355.1 Cherax destructor | reverse complement strand
GTGCAGACACTGTACTTCCCATCTCCAGGACTCAAGTCCGGCCTGCCGGTTTCCCTGAATCCCTTCATAAATGTTACTTTGCTCACACTCCAACAGCACGTCAAGTATTAAAAATCATTTGTCTCCATTCACTCCTATCAAATACGCTCACGCATGCTTGCTGGAAATCTAAGCCCCTTGCACACAAAACCTCTTTTACTCCCTCCCTCCAACATTTCCTAGGCCGACCCCTACCCCGCCTTCCCTCCACTACAGATTTATACACTCTCGAAGTCATTCTGTTTCATTCCATTATCTCTACATGTCCGAACCACCTCAACAACCCCTCCTCAGCCCTCTGGATAATAGTTTTGGTAATCCTGCACCTCCTCCTAATTTCCAAACTCCAAATTCTCTGCATTATATTCACACCACACATTGACCTCAGACATGACATCTCCACTGCCTCCAGCCTTCTCCTCGTTGCAACATTCATCACCCATGCTTCACACCCATATAAGAGTGTTGGTATAACTATACTCTCATACATTACCCTATTTACTTCTATGGACAAAGTTCTTTGTCTCCACAGACTCTGAAGTGCACCACTCACCCTTTTCCCCTCATCAATTCTATGATTCACCTCATCCTTCATAGACCCATCTGCTGACATGTCCACTCCCAAATATCTGAATACATTCACCTCCTCCATACTCTCTCCCTCCAATCTGATATCCAATCTTTCGTCACCTAATCTTTTTGTTATCCTCATCACCTTACTCTTTCCTATATTCATTTTCAATTTTCTTCTTTTACATACCCTACCAAATTCATCCACCAACCTCTGCAACTTCTCTTCAGAATCTCCCAAAAGCATAGTGTCATCAGCAAAAATCAACTGTGACAACTCTCACTTTGTATTTGATTCTTTGTCTTTTAACCCCACACCTCTTGCCAAAACCCTCACATTCACTTCTCTTACAACCCCATCTATGAATATATTGAACAACCACGGTGACATCACACATCCCTGTCTAAGGCCTACTTTTACTGAGAAATAATCACCCTCTCTCCTACACACTCTAACTTGAGCCTCACTATCCTCATAAAAGCTCTTCACTGCTTTTAGTAACCTACCTCCTATTCCATACACCTGCCTCATCTGCCACATGGCCCCCCTATCCACCCTATCATACGCCTTTTCCAAATCCATAAATGCCACAAAAACCTCTTTACCCTTATACAAATACTGTTCACCTATATGTTTCACTCCAAACACTTGGTCTACATACCCCCTACCTTTCTTAAAGCCCCCTTGTTCATCTGCTATTCTGCTCTCCGTCTTACTCTTAATTCTTTCAATAATAACTCTACCATACACTTTACCTGTTATACTCAACAGACTTATTCCCCTATAATTTTTGCACTGTCTTTTGTCCCCTTTGCCTTTATACAAAGGAACAATATATGCTCTTTGCCAGTCCCTAGGTACCTTACCCTCTTCCATACATTTATTAAATAATAGCACCAACCACTCCAAAACTATATCTCCACCTGCTTTTAACATTTCTACCTTTATCCCATCAATCCCAGCTGCCTTACCCCCCCCCCTTTCATTCTACTCACTGCCTCACGAACTTTCCCCACACTCACAACTGGCTCTTCCATACTCCTACAAGATGTTATTCCTCCTTGCCCTATACACGAAATCACAGCTTCCCTGTCTTCATCAACATTTAACCCTTTCAGGGTTATTGACGTACTAGTATGGCTTACGCCCTGGGGTTATTGATGTACTAGTACACCTAAATTCTAGCGCCCTCAAATCAAGCAGAAACAGGCTGTTAGGCCTTGATGTGATAGAATGGGTCTGTGCGGTCAATGTGCGCAGTATAAAAAAATTCCTGCACCACACAGTGCATAATGAGGAAAAAAACTCTGACCGTGTTTTTTGTTTAAAACAGCGACATTGCAGTCTATTTTTCGTATGATATTTGTTGATGTATTCTCGTTTTCTTGGTCTTATTTGATAGATTCGAAGATATATTACAGAAATGGAGATGATTTTGATTGGTTTTACAACGAGAAGTACCTTGAAATTGAGCTCAAAGTAGTGAAAATGTTCGATTTTTGACGATGTTCAAGAGTAAACAAATCACACCATGCATTCAATATACATCAACTGGCGAGTCTAATATTCATGCACAAGTGTTGTAATATTATTTATACCATTTTACAATGATGCAGTTGTATACATAACAGTAAATCTTTTATTTTTTTGTGAGAATAAAAATTAAAAATGAAAAGCAAAAGTAATGTAAGAGGGGCCTGAAAACGTGACTAATGAACAGAGAAGACGTTATTTTAGTGCCAGGAATGTCTGCCTTGTTTATTCTGAACCCTATTTTGAAATTGGCATCGTTTGAAATTTGTGTGAAATTGGCCAAGTTGCCATTTTCTGACCACTATTTTGGGTAGTTGTAATTGGTAAATAGGCGGTTTCTTGTACTCAATCGATAGAAGAAATGGAGTTCTAGCGAAATAGCTATAATTTTAGTTGACTGAAACATTGGAATTTGCTCTGTTTTTACATTGCTTCACCACTCTCTTAACCTTTCTTTTTCTCTTCATATACTTTTCCCTCCTTGTATCACTTCTACTTTGTAAAAACCTCTCATATGCTAACTTTTTCTCCCTTAGTACTCTCTTTACATCATCATTCCACCAATCGCTCTTCTTCCCTCCCGCACCCACTTTCCTGTAACCACAAACTTCTGCTGAACACTCTAACACTACATTCTTTAACCTACCCCATTGCCTGCACTCTCACTAGCCCATCTATCCTCCAATAGTTGTTTATATCTTACCCTAACTGTCTCCTCTTTTAGTTTATAAACCTTCACCTCTCTCTTACTTACTGCTTCTATTTTCCTTGTATCCCATCTACCTTTTACTCCCACTTTAGCTACAACTAAAAAGTGATCTGATATATCTGTGGCCCCTCTATAAACATGTACATTCTGAAGTCTACGCAACAGTCTTTTATCTACCAATACGTAGTCCAAGAAACTACTGTCATTACGCCCTACATCATATCTTGTATACTTATTTATCCTCTTTTTCATAAAACATGTAGTACCTATAACTAAACCCATTTCTATACAAAGTTCAATCAAAGGGCTCCCATTTTCATTTACACCTGGCACCCCAAATGTACCTAACACACCCTCTCTACATGTTTCTCCTACTTTAGCATTTAGGTCCCCTACTACAATTACTCTCTCACTTGGTTCAAAAGTTCCTATACATTCGCTTAACATCTCCCAAAATCTCTCTCTCTCCTCTACACTCCTCTCTTCTCCAGGTGCATACACGCTTATTATGACCCACTTTTCGCATCCGACCCTTATTTTAATCCACATAATCCTTGAATTTACACATTTATATTCCCTCTTCTCCTTCCATAACTGGTCCTTCAACATTATTGCTACCCCTTCCCTAGCTCTAACTCTCTCAGATACTCCTGACTTAATCCCGTTTATTTCTCCCCACTGAAACTCGCCTACCCCCTTCAGCTTTATTTCGCTTAGGGCCAGGACATCCAACTTCTTTTCATTCATAACATCAGAAATCATCTCTTTCTTATCATCCTCACTACATCCACGCACATTCAAACATCCCAGTTTTATAAAGTTTTTCTTATTCTCTTTTTTAGTACAGTGGAACCCCGACTAACGTAAGCTCCATATAACGTAAAAATCGTGTAACGTAAGCTTTTTTCGCAAAATATTTTTTCTCATGTAGCGTACATTTACTCGTGTAGCGTAACGTACCAGACCTGTCTGCCTGCCCCGTGCCTACGCAGGACGCCAGTCTAGCGTTGTTTACCATTGAGAGAACATTACCCAGTGCACTCTTTCAAACATTCACAATACTTTTCTTGTATTTTTTGGTGGTTTAGTGATTGTCACTGTGAAATAAGTCACCATGGGTCCAAAGAAGCTTCCTAGTGGCACCCCTGTGGTAAAGAGAGTGAGGAACACCATCGAACTGAAGAAAGAGATTGTAGAAAAATATGAGAGTGGCGTACGTCTGAGTAAGCTTGCCAGGATGTACAAGAAAACCCCATCTACTATCAGCACTATCCTAGCAAAGAGAAATGAGATCAAGGAAGCTAATGTTGCAAAAGGGGTTGATATGTTAACGAAAAATAGATAGAAAACAGTGGATGAGGTTGAGAAGTTGTTGATGGTGTGGATAAACAATAAACAGATAGCAGGTGATACTATTTCCACGGTGATAATTTGTGAAAAGGCAAGGCAGTTGCACACAGATCTTGTCAAGACAATGCCTGGCACCAGTGCTGAGGAGAGTGATTTTAAAGCCTGCAGAGGCTGGTTTAAGAGGTTTGAGAAATGTAGTGGCATACACAGTGTTGTGAGGCATGGTGAGGCAGCCAGTTCAGACAAACGTGCAGCTAAAAAATTTGTGAGTGAATTTAAGGGGTTCGTAGAGGCTGAAGAATTCCTCCCCCAACAAGTGTTTAATTGTGATGAAACAGGCCTGCTTTGGAAGAAAATGCCCAACAGGACCTTCATTACTCAGGAGAAAAAGGCACTGCCAGGACACAAGCCTATGAAAGACAGGCTAACTCTTATGATGTGTGCCAATGCCAGTGGTGATTTTAAAGTGAAGCCTTTACTGGTGTATCATGCAGAAAATCCCAGAGCCTTCAAGAAACACAATGTTAACAGGAATTATTTGTGTGTGTATTGGAAGGCTAACACTAATGCATGGGTCACTAAGGACTTTTTCATGGAATGGTTTACTGGAGTGTTTGGCCCTAGTGTGAAGAAATACCTCCTGGAAAAGAAATTGCCACTCAAGTGCCTCCTGGTACGGGACAATGTTCCTGCTCATCCTCACAACTTGCAAGAGTTGTTGTCTGACAACTTCAATTTCATCAGAGTGAAGTTCTTGCCTCCTAACACCACTCCTCTCATCCAGCCCATGGACCAGCAGGTCATTGCAAACTTCAAGAAACTGTACACCAAAGCAGTGTTTCAGAAGTGCTTTGATGTGACCAATGACTCTGAATTGACCCTAAGAGAGTTCTGAAAAGATCACTTTCAATATCGTGCATTGCATAGGCCTTATAGGTAAGGCTTGGGAGGGAGTGACTTCCAGGACTTTGAACTCTCCTTGGAGACCACTGTGGCTGGATTGTGTTGAAAAGAGAGATTTTGAAGGATTTGAGGCTGACCCTGACCCTGACGACCTTGTGCCTGTTGTGGAAGATATTGTGGAAGATATTGTGGCATTGGGGAACAGCCTGGGGTTGGAGGTGAGTGGTGAGAATGTGGAAGAGTTGGTTGAGGAGCACAGGGTAGAGCTAACAACTGAAGAGCTGCAAGAGCTGGAACTGGAACAGCATCAGACCAGAGCTGAGGTTATTGCTTCACAGGAGGAGGAAGAGAGAGAGAAGGAGGTGCCTTCTTCAGTGCTTAAGAAAATTTGTTCCAAGTGGAACGATGTGCAAAGTTTTGTTGAAAAACACCACCCTGAGCAAGCTGAAATGAGCCATCTGTGCAACCACTTCAGTGACAGAGCCATGTTGCACTTCAGGAAAATATTAAAGTCGCTAGAAACAGAGGACTGTGGACAGTTATTTCACGAGGCAGGGATCCAGTGACTCTCAAGCTGGTCCTAGTTGCATTAAAAGAAAAAGAAAGGAAGTAACCCCAGATAAGGACTTGTTACCTGAAGTCATTTTGGAGGGGGATTTCCCTTCCAACCACTAACACCCTGCCCCTGTCATCCTCCCTATCTTTCAGATGCCTGCAACTCTCTTCAATAAAGGTAAGTAAATGTTATTTATTAATCTGTTTTTTATTAATTATTATGTGAATACTTTTGGGTGGAGTGGATTAATTGTATTTACATTATTTCTTATGGGAAATAAGGTTTCGAATTACGTATTTTTCGTGTTAAGTACTAGCTCCTGGAACGGATTAATTACGTTAGTCGAGGGACCACTGTGAATGTGTACAGGAGAAGGGGTTACTAGCCCATTGCTCCCGGCATTTTAGTCGCCTTATACGACACGCATGGCTTACGGAGGAAGAATTCTTTTCCACTTCCCCATGGACAATAGAGGAAATAAAGAACAAGAGCTATTAAGAAAAAGAATAAAAACATAGATGTGTGTATGTATATACAATGGACCCCCGGTTAACGAACACCCCGGAAATCGTACAATTATGTAAGTATAATATTGTAAGTGCTTGTGGAAGTGTATTTTTGGAGGTCTGAAATAGACTAACCTACGTGACATTATTTCTTAAGGAAGTAAATTCGTTCGGTAATGGCACTTGAGCAGGCTTCTGGGATGAAATTTTTTCGTTAACCAGGGGTCCACTGTATATGCATGCATGTGTAATGTGACCCACATGTAAGTAGAAGTAGCTAAATATACCCGTTATCCAGTGTGTTTATGAGACAGAAAAAAGACACCAGCAATCCTACCATCATGTAAAACAGTTTCAGGTTTCTGTTTCACAGTCACCTGGCAGGACGGTAGTACCTCCCTGGGTGGTTGCTGTCTACCATAAATATATATATAAAAAAAAATTCTAATGCATATATGAATTCGGTTGTGGTTTGAGTGTGTACAGAACGTTTTAATTGTCCTTTCAGATCAATGAGAAATTGTTTTAAGGTGCTGCCTCCAAACAGAAATCCAAATACAGGTCTCCCTCAACATTCGCGAGGGTTAGGGGATCAAGAGCCTCGCGAATGTTGAAAAATCGCGAATGTTTGGTGCCCCAATATATTGTAGGGAAATATAAAACAATACTGCTTCCTTAACCTATCGAACCATGAACAATCATAAAACACATGAAAACATCATAAAATAATGCACTATACAGTGGACCCCCGGAGTTTGTGATTAATCCATTCCAGAGGGCCCGGCGAACACCGAATATCACGAACTCCGAATCTATTTTCCCCATAAGAAATAATGGAAATAAAATTAATCCGTTCCAGACACCCAAAAGTATTAAAATAAATTTAGTTTCTACATTAAATATACATTAAATTACACAGAAAACAATGAGAAATAAAGAAATAATAGTACAATAACATGTCACTTACATTTATTGAAGAATACACACACAACCCGCACATATAAAAAAAGAGAGGAGCTTACAAAGCCCTGGCTTTGTCTCTGTTGATGCTTTCCTCTCCCATTACATTGTTAAATGCTCCAAACTTCAGAACACCCGTGACAACCTGATTCCTTCCCCTTCTATCTCTTCCCCCTTCTCCTCTTTCTCCTTTCTCCTCTGGGTTTTCTTTCTTTTCTTTTGCCTTGTATTTGTCCTTCTTTATTTTATTTTATTTTCATTTTTTCCCCCTCTGTGTTCTTGTCCTTACCCTATGCGGGCCGCCAGCTTCATTGCAGTGTTCCTTTCCTAGAATATGACTGACTCCACTACTACTACTACCACTACTACCTCCATTATTACACCTCCACCACTTTCTTGTGCCCTTCCCTGTCTGCCTGCCTATAAATACCCCTTCTACCTGTCCTTTGTGTTAGTGTGACTTTGTAAATGGTCCAAGTCGGACCATTTATATGTGCGGGTTGTGTGTGTATTGTTCCAGTCACGGTATTGTGCCTTTTTTTTGTTATTTATTGAAGACTTGTTGATGTGTGGAAGATGGGAGGAGGGGAGAGGATGGAAGAGTTGCTAGTGTTTGGAAGGGGAATCCCCTTCCATTAACACTGCAGGTACCAAGTTCTTTTCTGGGGTTACTGGCCTTTTTCTTTTAATGCCACTAGGACCAGCTTGAGAGACACTGGACCCCTCTCTAACAAAAAATCTGTCCACGGAGCTCTGTGTCTGGCATTTCTTTAAAACTTCCCTGAAATGGGACACCACATTGTCATTGTACAGATTGCCAGCACGGCCTGCAACAACTTTGTTAGGGTGATATTCATCCATAAAGCCTTGCACCCTGATCCACATTCCACAAATCTCCTTAATCACTGAAGAAGGCAACTTCCTCCATCTCTGTTCCTCCTCCTCCTCGGAACCATTTTCCTGGACTGTGGTCTGTTGTTGCTGTTGCTGTTGAAGCTCTTGCAGATCTTCAGTGGTTATCTCTTCATTATCCTCCTCCACCAACTCTTCCACATCCTTGGTACAAACATCCAACCCCATGAACTTGCCCAGTGCCACAATTTCTTCCACAACAAGCTCAGGCTCAGGGCTCTGAGGCTCAGCCACAAAACCTTCAAAATCCCTCTCTGGGACACAGTCTGGCCACAATTTTCTCCAGGCAGAGTTCAAAGTCCTGGTAGTCACTCCCTCCCAAGCCTTACCTATAAGGTTTACACAATGCAGGATATGGAAATGATCTTTCCAAAAGTCTTTTAGGGTCATATTCATGTCTGTGGTCACTTCAAAGCACTTTTGAAACATTGCTTTGGTGTAGTTTTTTAAAGTTGGAAATGACCTGCTGGTCCATGGGCTGGAGGAGTGGTATTAGGGGGCAAGAACTTCACTTTGATGAATTTAAACTCCTGCACAATTTGCTCTGCCAAGTCTCGAGGATGACAAGGAGCATTGTCCATTATCAGGAGGCACTTAAGTGGCAAATTATTTTCCTCGAGATATTTCTTCACACTGGGGCCAAACACTTCATGGAACCAATCAAAGAAAATTTCCCTAGTGACCCATGCCTTATTGTTAGACTTCCACATCACACACAAATTATCCTTGGCGACACTGCATCTCTTAAACACTCGGGGATTTTCAGAGTGATACACCAGTAAAGGCTTCACTTTAAAATCCCCGCTAGCATTAGCGCACAACATAAGAGTTAGCCTGTCTTTCATAGGCTTGTGTCCTGGCAGTGCCTTTTCCTCCTGTGTAATGAAGGTCCTGTTTGGCATTTTCTTCCAAAACAGGCCTGTTTCGTCACAACTGAACACTTGTTGGGGTTTGAATTCTTCAGCCTCTATGTACCCCACGAATTCCTGAATATATTTTTCAGCCGCACTTTTGTCAGAACTGGGTGCCTCACCATGCCTTATCACACTATGTATGCCACTACACTTCTTAAATCTGTCAAACCAGCCTTTGCTGGCTTTAAATTCATTCACTTCAGCACTCGTTGCAGGCATTTTCTTGATGAGATCATCATGCAACTGCCTTACTTTTTCAGATATTATCGCCTGCTAATTGTTTCTCGTTGATCCACACCAACAATAACCTCTCCACTTCTTCCAGCACTTGAGATCTCTGTTTTGTGACCATACTGCACCTTTCGCAACAACAGCGTCCTTGAGTTCCTTTCTCTTGGCCACAATGGAAGTGATGGTTGAATGGGCTTTTCCATAGAGCCTGGCCAGCTCAGCCACATGAACTCCACTTTCATATTTTGCACATCTTTACCACAGGACTGGCACTAGGAGCTTTCTTGGGGCCCATGGTGGCTTATTTAGCAGTTGCAAGCACTAAAAACACTGGAATAATGACAATATATCTGGTATGAATGCATGGGTGGCGGTCACTCGCTGGTAAACAATAGCACACTGACGCTGAATGGAGTGCCCAGGCCCGCTCAGGCCACGCGTACGCGTCCGGGACGAATCATGAACTCCGAGCGGATTCGTGAACACTGAACCAAAATTTTTGTGAAAAAACTTCATGAACTCCGATTTTCACGATCTCCGACACTCACAAACACCGGGGGTCCACTGTATACATGTTATGGTGACATGGGCTGGCTGTGGAGGGAGGCCTGTAATAGAATAATTATACAATATTTTATAGTGGGGTGAAGTGTCATGGAGAATCACTAAGTTACTGAGACACTGTTGCTTCTCCCTCTGCTGTAGCTCTGCCCACTTTGTAATGATGCCAAATGCTGAATTAATCCTTTCAGGGTTATTGACGTACTAGTACGGCTTACGCCCTGGGGTTATTGACGTACTAGTACGCCTAAATTCTAGCACCCTCAAATCAAGCAGAAACAGGCTGTTAGGCCTAGATGTGATAGAATGGGTCTGTGCGGTCAGTGTGCGCAGTATAAAAAAATTCCTGCACCACACAGTGCATAATGAGGAAAAAAAAACTCTGATTATGTTTTTGGTTTAAAACAGCGACTTTGCAGTCTATTTTCGTATGGTATTTATTGATGTATTCTCGTTTTCTTGGTCTCATTTGATAGACTGGAAGATATATTACAGAAATAGAGATGATTTTGATTGGTTTGACAAAGACAAGTACCTTGAAATTGAGCTCAAAGTAGCGAAAATGTTCGATTTTTGACGATGTTCAAGAGTAAACAAATGACACCATGCATCCAATACACATCAACTGGCGAGTCTAATATTCATGCACAAGTGCTCTAATATTATTTATACCATTTATACAATGATGCAGTTGTATACATAACAGTAAATCTTCTATTTTTTTGAGAATAAAAAATCAAAATGAAAAGCAAAAGTAATGTAAGAGGGGCCTGGAAACGTGACTAATGAACAGAGAAGACGTTATTTTAGTGCCAGGAATGTCTGCCTTGTTTATTCTGGATCCTATTTTGAAATTGGCATCGTTTGAAATTTGTGTGAAATTGGCCAAATTGCCATTTTCTGACCACTATTTTGGGTAGTTGTAATAAGTAAATAGGCGGTTTCTTGTACACAATCGATAGAAGAAATGGAGTTCTAGCGAAATAGCTATAATTTTAGTTGCCTGAAACATTGGAATTTGCCGAAAATAGGGCTCAAAGTGGGCGAAATCGCCGATGCGTAAGTGTCATGGCTGCCGCTAACTTCGCGAAAGCATAATTCCATTAGTTTTCGATCAAATTTCATAATTTTGTGGCGTTATGATCGGAAAAAGATTCTCTATCATTTCTATCATTTCATAAGAAAAATAATTTTTTTTTTTTAAATTCTTGGACCCTGAGAACGAGTTTCGGAGACCCCCCTTGGACCCTGAAAGGGTTAAATACGTATATTAGAAAAAAAATAAAAATGAAACTCCAACTTGATAACTTTATATTAATTTGCATAACTCATATATTACAGAAAACAATAAAAAAGTAAAATACACATACAACGAGTTAAGCTTACAGAAAAATACATTAAATTCACCATCTAACATCATTACGAAGTGGGAGGAGCTACTGGAGGGAGGGAGAGGCGAGCAGTAACATTCAGTGTCTGGTGAGTCGTCATGGGTGGTGGATGTTAGCCTTAGCGTTAATAAAATGTTGTGTAATTACACCAATACAGTGGACCCCCACCTAACGAGCAAAATTAATTCCAGAAGCTTGCTCAAGTGCCATTACTGAACGAATTTACTTCCTTAAGTAATAATGTCACGTAGGTTAGTCTATTTCAGACCCCCAAAAATACACTTCCACAAGCACTTACAATATTATACTTACATAATTGTATGATTTCCGGGGTGCTCGTTAGGCGGGGGTCCACTGTATTAGTAATAAAGGTTATCTATTACATTTATTCCAAATTGATATCAGAAACACGATAAATACCCTAGAACTGTAATAAAGACGCTGAAATGAATAATATATGCCATATTATATAAGGGGTAAGAGGAGCAGGTAGGCCGCCACTCATAAGAGTTGTTTACATCAGGGTAAACATGCCTAGATCACTTTTGTCACAAATGAAAAAATAATATTTATTATTATTATTAGAATAATAATAATTTATAATAATTGATCTGGAGCACTTTAAATGTCATTAGTATTTGGTAGCTGACATTTAGAGCACTCCACAGCAATTATTATTTATTATTATTATTTTTTTTTTCAACAAGTCGGCCGTCTCCCACCGGGCAGGGTGACCCAAAAAGAAAGAAAATCCCCAAAAATCAAATATTTTCATCATCATTCAACACTTTCACCTCACTCATATATAATCACTGTCTTTGGAGAGGCGCTCAGATACGACAGCTGAGAATAAGTCCCTTCCAGCTGTCACTATCCCAGACCCCTCGTTTAACCCTTTCAGGGTCTGTGCTGTAGTTCTTCGGCTTTAAGTTCTGGGTCCAAACCGTAGGTCTACGTCATGAGCTCAGCTCACCCAGATAAGCTTTGAGCGGTAAATTTGGGCCTAGATATGAGAGAATACATCTATCTAGTAAGTGTGCACCACATAAAACAAATCCTGCAGCACACAGTGCATAATGAGAGAAAAACAACTGAAACCGTAATTTTTTATTAAAACAGCGAATTTGCAGTGTTTTTCGTATATTTTTTATAGTTATATTTGCCATTTCTTGGTCTCATTTGATAGAATGGAATATATATTACAGATATAGAGATGATTTTGACTGGTTTTAGTACTGGAAATGGCTTGAAACTAAGCTCAAAGTAGCGGAAATGTTACATTTTTGCCGATGTTCAGGAGTAAACAAATTACCTGACACGTCTAATACGTGCCAGCTGGTGAGTCTAATATACGTTCATAAATGTGGTGATATTATTTGTACAATTATTATAATATTGCATAAGAGTAATTCTTCCATTTTTTGGTTTGAATAAAAATTCATTATGTGAATAAAAAATCAAAATGGAATTCATTTGTAAAGACTGAAAACGTTACTAATGAACAGAGGAAATGTTAGTTTAGTGCCAGGAATGCCTGCATTGATTATTCTGCACCCTATTTTGAAATTGGAATATTTTGAACTTTGAGTTAAATTGGCTAAATTACCAATTTCCAATCACTTTATTTTGGAGTTGAAACAGTTGACTGGGCGATTTCTTGTGCTCAGTCGATAGAATGGAAGTAATACTAGTAAAATAGCTAAGAATTTGGTCGACTGGAATAATGTAATTGGCCTAAAATAAGAGTCAAAGTCGGCAAAATCGCCGATGCGTAAATATCGTTGACACATCAAAATTCGTGAGAGCATAATTTCGTCAATTTTCAATCAAATTTCGTACTTTTTGTTTTATTAAATTCAGAAAAAGATTCTCTACCATTTCATAAGAAAAAATAAGATTTTTTTTTTTTTTTAAATTCTTGGACACTGGCGCACCACTTCCGAAAATGGCCTTGGACCCTGAACGGGTTAAAGTGCAGGCATTGTACTTCCCATTTCCAGAACTCAAGCCCAACTAAATCAATTAACCCTTTCGGGGTTTCGGCCGTACTAGTACAGCTTACGCGCCAGAGTTTTCGTCGTACTAGTATGCCTAAATTCTAGCACCCTCAAATCAAGCAGAAACAGGCTGTTAGGCCTAGATGTGAGAGAATGGGTTTGTGCGGTCAGTGTGCGCAGTATAAAATAAATCGTGCACCACAGTGCATAATGAGGAAAAAAAAACTCTGACCGTGTTTTTGGTTTAAAACAGCGACATTGCAGTCTATTTTCGTATGGTATTTATGCTTGTATTCTCACTTTCTTAGTCTCATTTGATAGAATGGATGATATATTACAGAAATAGAGATAATTTTGACTGGTTTCACGATGACAAGTACCTTGAAACTGAGCGCAAAGTGGCAAAAATGTTCGATTTTGGCCGATGTTCAGGAGTAAACAAATCACGCCATGCGTCCAATACACATCAACTGGGTAGTCTAATATTCTTGCACAAGTGCGCTGATATTATTTATACCATTTTTACAATGATACAGTTGTACATATAACAGTAAATCTTCTACATTTTGTTGGAATAAAAATTCAAAATGGAAAGCAAAAGTAATGTAAAAGGGGCCTGGAGATGTGACTAATGAACAGATAAAATGTTATTTGAGTGCCAGTTATGTCTGTCTGATTTATTCTGGACCCTATTTTGAAATTGGCATCTTTTTAAATTTGTGTGAAATTGGCCAAATTGCCAATTTCTGACCACCTTATTGGGTAGTTGAAATCGGTAAATTGGCTGTTTCTTGTACTCAATTGATAGAACAAATGTAATTCTAACGAAATAGCTATAATTTTAGTAGACTGAAACATTGGAATTTGCCGAAAATAGGGCTCAAAGTGGGTGAAATCGCCGATGGGCAAATGTCATCGATACCGCTAACTTTGCGAAAGCATAATTCCGTTAGTTTTCGATGAAATTTTATAATTTTGGTGTCGTTATGATCGAAAAAAGATTCTCCATCATTTCATAAGAAAAAATAATTTATTTTTTTTCCTAAAAATTTGCAACACTGAGAACGAGTTTGGGAGAGGGCCTGGCGACCCCCAAAGGGTTAACTGTTTTCCCTGAATTCCTTCACAAAATGTTACCCTGCTCACACTCCAACAGCTCGTCAGGTCCCAAAAACCATTCGTCTCCATTCAATCCTATCTAACATGCTCACACATGCTTGCTGGAAGTCCAAGCCCCTCGCCCACAAAACCTCCTTTACCCCCTCCCTCCAACCTTTCCGAGGACGACCCCTACCCCGCCTTCCTTCCCCTACAGATTTATACGTTCTCCAAGTCATTCAACTTTGATCCATTCTCTCTAAATGACCAAACCACCTCAACAACCCCTCTTCAGCCCTCTGACTAATACTTTTAGTAACCCTACACCTCCTCCTAATTTCCACAAACCCAATTTTCTGCATAATATTTACACCACACATTGCCCTTAGACAGGACATCTACACTGCCTCCAACCGCTTCCTTGCTGCAGCATTTGCACCACTCACCTTTTTTCCTTCATCAATTCTATGGTTAATCATCCTTCATAAACCCATCCGCTGACAAGTCAACTCCAAAATATCTGAAAACATTCACTTCTTCCATAATCCCTCTCTCCAATGTGATATCCAATTTTTCTTTATTTAAATTGTTTGATACCCTCATCACCTTACTCTTATCTATGTTCACTTTCAACTTTCTACCTTTACACACCCTCCCAAACTCGTCCACTAACCTTTGCAACTTTTCTTTAGAATCTCCCATAAGCACAGTATCATCAGCAAAAAGTAACTGTGTCAACTCCCATTTTGTATTTAATTCCCCATAATTTAATCCCACTCCTCTCCCCACATCTATAAATATATTAAACAACCATGGTGACATTACACAGCCCTGTCTAAGACCTACTTTTACTGAGAAGTAATCTCCCTCTCTTCTACACACCCTAACCTGAGCCTCACTATTCTCATGAAAACTCTTTACAGCATTCAGTAACTTACTACCTATTCCATACACTTGCAACATTTGCCACATTGCTTCCCTATCCACTCTATCATATGCATTTTCTAAATCCATAAATGCAATGAAAACTTCCCTACCTTTATCTAAATACTGTTCACATATATGCTTCAATGTAAACACTTGATCTACACATCCCCTACCCACTCTAAAGCCTCCTTGCTCATCTGCAATTCTACTCTCTGTCCCACTTCTAATTCTTTCAATAATAACCCTACCGTACACTTTACCTGGTATACTCAGTAAACTTATTCCCCTATAATTCTTACAATCTCTTTTATCCCCCTTCCCTTTATATAAAGGAACTATACATGCTCTCAGCCAATCCCTAGGTACCTTCCCCTCTTTCATACATTTGTTAAACAACAATACCAACTACTCCAACACTATATCCCCCCCTGCTTTTAACATTTCTATCATGATCCCATCAGTTCCAGCTGCTTTACCCCCTTTCATTCTACGTAATGCCCCACGCACCTCCCCCACACTCACATCCTGCTCTTCTTCACTCCTAAACGATGTTATACCTCCCTGGCCAGTGAATGAAATTACCGCCTCCCTTTTTTCATCGACATTTAAAAGTTCCTCAAAATATTCCCGCCATCTACCCAATACCTCCAGCTCCTCATCTACTAACTCCCCTGCTCTGTTTTTAACTGACAAATCCATTCGTTCCCTAGGCTTTCTTACCTTGTTTATCTCACTCCAAATTTTTTTCTTGTTTTCAGCAAAATTTCTTGACAGAGCCTCTCCCATTCTTTCATCTGCTCTTCTTTTGCACTCTCTCACCACTCTCTTCACCTTTCTTTTACTCTCCATATACTCTGCTCTTCTATTAACACTTCTGTTTTGTAAAAACCTCTCATAAGCTACCTTTTTCTCTTTTATCACACCCTTTATTTCTTCATTCCACCACTCACTCCTCTTTCCTCCTGAACCCACCCTCCTATAGCCACAAACTTCTGCCCCACATTCTAATACTGCATTTTTAAAGCTATCCAAACTCTCTTCAACCCCCCCACTACTCATACTTGCACTAGCCCACCTTTCTGCCAATAGTTGCTTATATCTCACCCTAACTTCCCCTCCCTTAGTTTATATACTTTTACCTCTCTCTTAATTGCTGTTGCCATTTTCTTTTTGTCCCATCTACCTTTTACTCTAACTGTAGCTACAACTAAATAATGATCCAATATATCCGTTGCCCCTCTATAAACATGTACATCCTGAGGCCTACCCATC
This sequence comes from Cherax destructor, assembly GCA_009830355.1. Lineage (NCBI taxonomy): Eukaryota > Metazoa > Arthropoda > Malacostraca > Decapoda > Parastacidae > Cherax > Cherax destructor. The sequence goes on along the minus strand of WNWK01036192.1, from coordinate 2,880 downwards.
AACCTTTTATCCACCAATAGATAATCTAACAAACTACTTTCATTGCGTGCTATATCATACCTTGTATACTTATTTATCCTCTTTTTCATAAAATATATATTACTTATTACCAAACCTCTTTATACACATAGCTCAATTAACGGTTCCCCATTTACATTTACCCCTGGCACCCCAAATTTACCTACTACTCTCTCCACAACATTTTTACTCACTTTAGCATTAAGATCCCCAACCACAATTACTCTTTCACTTGGTTCAAAACTCCCCACACACTCACTCAACATTTCCCAAAATCTCTCTCTCTCCTCTACACTTTTCTCTTCTCCAGGTGCATAAACACTTACTATAACACACTTTTCACATCCAACCTTTATTTTACTCCACATAATCCTTGAATTTATACATTTATATTCCCTCTTTACCTGCCATAACTGATTATTCAACATTATTGCCACTCCTTTAGCTCTAACTCTATTTGAAACCCCTGACCTAATCCCATTTATTTCTCCCCACTGAAACTCTCCTACCCCCTTCAGCTTTGTCTCACTTAAATCCAGGACATCCAGCTTCTTTTCATTCATAACATCTACAATCATCTCCTTCTTATCATTCGCACAACATCCAAGCACATTCAAACATCCCACTTTGACAGTTTTCTTCTTTTTCTTTTTAGTAAATCTATACAGGAAAAGGGGTTAATAGCCCATTGTTCCCGGCATTTTAGTTGACTTTTACAACACGCATGGCTTATGGAGGAAAGATTCTTATTCCACTTCCCCATGGATATGAAAGGAAAAGCAATTAGAACAAGAACTATTAAGATAAAATCAAAGAAAACGCAGATGAGTGTGTATACATAAACGTGTACATGTATGTGTAGCGTGACCTAAGTGTAAGTAGAAGTAGCAAGACATACCTGAAATCTTGCATGTTTATGAGACAGCAAAAAGACACCAGCAATCTTACCATCATGCAAAACAAATACAGGCTTTCGTTTTACACTCACTTGGCAGGACGGTAGTATCTCCCTGGGTGGTTGCTGTCTACCAACCTATTATTATTATTTATTATTTCCCTACAATATATTGTAGGGAAATACTGCTTCCTTAACCTATTGAACCATGAACAATCATAAAACACATGATAACATAGTAAAATATTGTACTATATAGTACTACATAAATGTTATACAGTGGACCCTCGGTTAACAAAAAATTCATTGCAGAAGCCTGCTCAAGTGCCATTACCGAACGAATTTACGTCCTTAAGAAATAATGTCATGTAGGTTAGTCTATTTCAGACCCCCAAAACTACACTTCCACAAGAACTTACAAAATTATACTTACATAATTGCACGATTTCCGGGGTATTCGTTAACCGAGGGTCCACTGTACTGTAGTTTAATAACAAATAATGAACAAACAAAACACTTAGTGAGTGAGTGGCAGGCGGGCTGGCTGCCGGGTCGGAGGGAGGGTAGTAGGGATGCGCGGGTGGCGGGAAACTTAAGTATGATTTGGTGGCTGGGAATTTGGCGGCTGGGAATTTGGCAGCCGGGAATTCGTGAATGTGTGAAGCCCGCGAAAGTGGAAAACGCGAATGTTGAGGGAGACCTGTATGTCTGTTGCTGAGGAAAGTGACTCAGAACCAGAGCCAGCTGACCTGGAATTGATTGACAGTGGTGATGAATACTTGACACCAGATGCACATATGACAAGTGATGATGAGGAAGAAGATAGGCCATCCCAAAAAGCCTAAATTAGGCAAGGGAAAGAAAGGTATTAATCTCAAGGAATACCTGATGAAGTAGATCTTCATGATGAACTTGTTCTTCAAACTCACACAATGGGAACATCTATGCATCAAGAGAGGGAAAAAAATGCTTCATAGCCTTTCATTCTAGGAAATAGTCATCTACAATTATTGTTCTTTCCCACAAAATTCATGAAAATGGGAATTGCAATGTTTATCCCTTGGCAATGTGTCCATGTTGCTCTTTGGTTCATCTTTATATTTTTTGTAGACTTAAAAAATGTTTGGAAACAAGTTCCATTTATGTTTTTTATATTGTTTATTTGCATAATAAATTAGAAAAAAACTTATTTAGTGTTTTATTAATAGTTGCAAATTTGCAACATTCAAAATTTGGCACCCTTTACCGGGCAGGCCCACATATTTGTTGGCGTCGAATATTCGCAATTGAACAAAAACTTATTATTAGAAATTCATTTATATAGGCTCATTTTCCTTACATTGAGATACTCTATCGACTCATAGGAAAGACATTTCGAATTTTGCAATTTCCTAGGCATGAATTAAAAGCCAATGCAAATAAAAGATCTAAAATTATAGAACCCAATACTTGAAGTTTCTAAGAGATCCCAATTTGCTAATGGCTTCAAAACATTGTTAATAAACACTTTGTGAACTTGATGTAATTTTAACCCTTAAACGGTCCAAACGTATATATTTTTGTTCTAATAATCTGCTACCTCACTATATTAAATTTCCCACTAAATATAATTGTACATCCTATTTTACTATATATTTATCTTTTAACATCTCTGTAACCATTTACTTTTATTTTTTTATTTTTAATACAAATCTATCATTACCTTTTCCCAACCCTATCTATTTACAATATTAGTAATTACTTTTTACTTGAAATTTAATTACAACTTTTTCACTATTGTTTTTCTTTTTATATTTTTATAATCAAACAATTACCTCATTGTGTATGTGACTTAGTTTATTTTTTTCTTATAAGCTATTACCAAATAAGTGCAATTATTTACTCATACTTTTAAATACCTTTTACCAAAAGCAAATTCCAGTCACTTTATTTGCTTAATTGTACTCTTATATTCAAACAACTACCTC
>WNWK01036191.1:0-19310 GCA_009830355.1 Cherax destructor | reverse complement strand
GGGAAACATGATAACGACATATAAAATACTGCGAGGAATAGATAAGGTGGACAGAGACAAGATGCTCCAGAGAGGGACGCAGAAACAAGGGGTCACAATTGGAAGTTGAAGACTCCTATGAGTCAAATTCATTAATATAAAACCTATATGAAAAACAATACAGAATGGGTCTAATAACAAGAGAACAAGTAAAACTTTACTCATCTAACCTAACGAGCCTGATAAGAATGTCAAAAAAATTGTACTATGAGAACAGATTACATACCTTAAAAGGTGATATAAAAAAGACCTAGAAAACCCTTTCTGAAATTCTAGGAACTAAAAAGATATCCACAAACAGAACAATCAAGCTAACAAAACCAGATGAACCCCTACTCCCACCTATTGAAACAGCAAACAAACTCAATGATTTCTTCTCCACCATAGGAAAAAAGCTGGCAACCAAAATCCCAAGTTCAAACACTCCACCTAACGACTATCTCACTGGCACCTATCCGAACACACTATTCCTAGCCCCGACCAACCCAATAGAAGTTTCACTTATAATCAACATATTAAAAAACAAGGCAGGAGCCTAAATAACTTACCACCTTTTATATACAAAAAAGCCTCTCAAGTTCTCTCACCAATTATTGCAACACTCTTTAACAAATCCATCGAATCCTCTACCTTCCCATCAATACTCAAAATAGCGAGGGTTACCCCCATACATAAAGGAGATCAGACAGACCTGAATAACTACAGGCCGATATCTAACTTACTCTTTCTCTCCAAAATCTTTGAAAAATTAGTTCATAGACAGATATATTCCTACCTCACCTCCCACAACGTACTCAACCACGTGCAAACTATTACAGTAGGTGTCCCACAGGGAAGTGTTCTTGGCCCACTTCTCTTTCATTTACATTAACGACCTACCAAATGCATCTCAACTACTCAAACCCATACTATTTGCAGATGACACTACATACGTTATCTCTCACCCAAGCCCAGACATACTGCCAACACTGTAAATGCTGAATTGCAGAAAATATCTACCTGTATGATGACTAACAAACTTATTCTAAATAAAGTGGACCCCGAGTATCGTAATTAATCCGTTCCAGGAGCTAGTACTTAACACAAAGTTTTCGAAATTCGAACCATTATTTCCCATAAGAAATAATGTAAATACAATTAATCCGTTCCACAAAAAATATTCACATATAAAATAATTAAAAAATATATATATATACATTTACTTACCTTTATTGAAGAGTTGCAGGCATCTGGAAGATAGAGTAATGAGTAATGAAAGTCCTCTTGGGCATTTTCTTCCAAAACAGGCCTGTTTCATACAATTAAACACTTGTTGGGGAGGAATTCTTCAGCCTCTACGAAGGAAATCCCCCTCCCTGCATGCCTCTACACTCCTTGCATGAATGCTACACTCCTGCATGAATGCTACACTCCCTGCATGCCTGCTACACTCCCTGCATGCCTGCTACACTCCCTGCATGTCTGCTACACTCCTGCATAAAGCTACACTCCCTGCATGCCTGCTAAATCCTGTATCAATGCTAAACTCCCGCATCAATGCTAAAAATCTCCCTGCATCGCCTGTTACACTCCAATGCACTGCCTGGAGATCCTCATGCCTGCTAAACTCCCTGCATGAATGCTAAACTCCTGCATGAATGCTAAACTCCCTGCATGAATGCTACACTCCCTGCATGAATGCTACACTCCTGCATGCCTGCTACACTCCCTGCATGTCTGCTACACTCCCTGCATGAAAGCTACACTCCCTGCATGCCTGCTACACTCCCTGCATCAATGCTAAACTCCCTGCAACAATGCTAAACTCCCTGCATGCCTGCTAAACTCCTGCATCAATGCTAAACTCCCTGCATGAATGCTAAACCCCCTGCATGAATGCTACACTCCCTGCATGCCTGCTAAACTCCTGCATGCCTGCTAAACTCCTGCATGCCTGCTACACTCCCTGCATGAATGCTACACTCCTGCATGAATGCTAAACCCCCTGCATGAATGCTAAACTCCATGCATGAATGCTACACTCCCTGCATGCCTGCTAAACTCCCTGCATGCCTGCTACACTCCCTGCATGAATGCTACACTCCCTGCATGAATGCTACACTCCCTCCATGAATGCTACCACAGGGGTGCCACTAGGAAGCTTCTTTGGACCCATGGTGACTTATTTCACAGTGACAATCACTAAAGCACCAAAAAAAACACCAAATGTAGTGTGAATGTTTGAAAGAGCGCGCTAGGTAATGTTCTCTCAATGGTAAACAAGGCTTCACTAGCGGCGTCCTGCGTCCCGCGCAGGCGCGGAGCAGGCGGACAGGTCTAATACGTTACGAAACACGAGCGGTTTTACGATTCTCGAAATCGTAAAAAGCTTACGAAACACGATGTTTACTAAGTAAGAACCTATTTCTTACTAAGTAAGAACCTATTTCATTCAGTTTGGGAACAGAGCTACAAATGTACCACTTAACATAAAGATAAACGGGTGCCCTTTCACAAAACTCACTGAGGAAAAGTTCTTAGGAATCCATCTTGACAGTGGCCTAAAATTTCAGACACATATACAACAAATTTCCAAGAAAGTCTCAAAGACCGTTGTAATACTATCCAAGATACGGTACTATGTTCCACAACCAGCTCTCCTTACCCTATATCACTCGCTCATTTACCCCTACCTCACCTATGGAATCTGAACATGGGGCTCTACATCAATAACTCATCTCAGACCATTAATAACACAACAAAAGGCAAACTTCAACCAGAACAACGGCTTCTACAACATAGCTGAACCTATTGCCAAGAAACTTCTTCAACGCTATCCCACCTAGAACTCAAGAATGGAACACTGCAGGTCCTTTAAGTCACACAAAGTTTTTAACTATCACACTACTTTTAAGACTGTCACATGCAGCTTTCTCCACCTGACCCAGCATTCTCCACCTGACTATACCCTATATATATTCATGTTACTCATTTTCCAGGTAGATCTGTCTGTGACTCGATAAAGCCCACTGCGTGGGCGAAACGTTGTCAATAAAGGATCACATTTTACTGCTTATGTGTTTATTTTTCCATTGTGTCGGTATTTTATACCATTTATTTCCAAAGCTCATGGAGCTGGGAGGGAGAGGACCTAGTAGCAATCACTGAAGAGGTGGGGCCAGGAGCTAGATGACTGCAACCACAAATAGGTGAGTACATCTGAGACCTGATACATTATTGCCAGTCTGATTTTGGGTATCCTAGGTAATTTCATATGTATATGTTTTAGTGTACCTGTGACCGGGGGACAGGCAGGCAGGCAGCGCCAGGCCCGCCGCCAGGACGGTACCAGGCCAGAGCCAGAGCAGAGCAGCCACCAGCAGCCAGCCGCAGGCCGGGCCCCCAGGCCAGGCACCGCCGAGGCCACCCCGGGGCCCCCACCCCGGGCCCCAGCAGGCCCCCAGGCCCCAGGGCCCCCCGAGGCCCAGGCCCAGCCAGGCAGGCCGCAGAGCCAGCCGCCAGCCAGCCAGAGCCAGCCAGGCAGATGCAGGCAGCCAGCCAGGCCAGCCAGCAGCCAGCCAGCCAGCCAGCCAGCCAGCCCCCCACTAGCCACGTACCCCCCCCACCCCTGCCCCCCACTCCCCCACCCACACTGCCTGAGAGTGAGGTATTCCTTACCTCTTGGCTTGGTGACAAAAGCACACTAAATTACCACTCCCTCAATGGAATGCGGGTGCATAGATTTTGTTCCTCCTGTGCACACTTACCACATAGACCCATTCTATCACATGTAGGCCTACCAGCTCTTTCCCACTCAATTTTAATCACCAACCCTGGTGATTAAAACGTACTAGTACGGGTTGAAACTAGGGACGCCAAGCCCATGATGATTCTCTTCAAATTGCTTATTCTCTCTAGGCTGGAATACTGCTGTACACTAACTATCCCCTTCAAGGCAGACAAAATTACTGACCTGAAGAGTATATAAAGAACTTTCACGGCACACATAAGTACGATAAGGCACCTAAATTACTGGGAACGGTTGAAGTCCCTTGTTACGGGTATACCCTTGACCAACATTTTATATTGTGTGTATTTTTATCATAATGGTATATTGGAGATATTTCCGTTATTAGCTAAAACGAAAATGTCTTACTTTATACTATTATTTGATTTAGCTATGTTGTAGGTAGGATGTTACATTTTACTGTGGTGTTCATGTAGTGTGAGACCACTAGTCATACTGCCGGACGTGGTGTTCATTGTGTGAGACCCTAGTCTTGCTGTACTGTGGTGTTCTGTAGTGAGACCTGCTCTGCCGGTTCCTTTCGGTGGCGTCTCCCTCCCCAGTCACGTGACCTACATGACGTCGTTTCATCAAACATTGACGATCGTCAGTAGGTTCACACATCCACTCCTGACCAGGAGTAGGTTCACTGACTTTCACAAGAGTAGTCATACGCTCTTTGGAGTAGGCTTGGGAAGTTATTCCACCTTTAAGAGGGTTTGTTAAGTCCCTAGTATGGTTTGAAAATTCTTGGGAAGTTATTCCACCTTTAAGAGGGTTTGTTAAGTCCCTAGTATGGTTTGAAAATTGTCTATTCATCCACGACTTACGGTGATAGCTTGTATTAGCAGAGCTTTGGTCAGTATTCTGAATTATTGTCTCAAGGAAATGTATTTGATGTTTCAATTGATATTTTATACTTCTCTGCCTTTATTGAGGCAATAGTCTCAGTTATTGTATTGCGAAACGTTAATGTAAATTATTATTTGTATAAAACTCATGTCATTGAGTATGATTATTGTACAGAAACAAGTAAAGTCATAAGTCGACTGTTTTCGAATAAAGTTATCATGATGTATTACACTGCAATAGAGATAACTTTATACCATACACTGAATAATTATATGAATTCTTTTATATTAAATTTCTCAAATTTTACTTGCTTGGGTCAATCTCCTAAAAATTACTCTAATACTATAATGATTTTCTCTAACGATGAAACAATCAAAGCTTAATTAAATAACTTGTTACGACGGGGCAAAACAGGCTAATAAATGAAGCTCTGATCGTAACAAATGGGGGCCTGTCCGGGAGGTTTGATCCGAGGTAAATGGAGATATGATCTAAATTCTCTTAGGCCATATTATCATTCTTGTTATGAACTTATTTTCATAATGTCAGGATCATCTGAGGCTCAAGTACACCTTCATGCAGAAGTTCTAAACCATCAGATAGGGGAGGAGGTCTCAACTTTATATTTTGACAGTCTGGACAGAGAAGTATCTAGAACGGGAAGTTGCTAACTTGTTTGTCTTCCAGCAATGATGGCTACTGATGTTTGGCTCTCGCTTACCTCTCACCCTGAAGATAAGCAACCACAGGGTATAAGTAACTATGTCTCTTTCCCTTTTGCTTTTGGTATTGGCGACACCATTATTGGGCAGAGTGAAAGAATTGACTTTGGCGAGTTCTTGGTAGGTGTCTCCCTATACGGAGACACCTTGATTGATTTGTCTCCCTCTCTGTTGTTAGACATTCCTCTTTGTACCTGTAACCCAGGGTCCTGAGCATCCACACGATGGGAGTTAGCATGGTTGGTGCTGTTGTTTTCGCCTTTCGTTTTGGGACTAAGAACCTTTCAGTCATTTTGTGAGTCACTGCTGTCCTGGGATAAAGCATATCATTCTAGTTGGTATATTGGAAGGATAAAAGTTAGTTATGACATTTTGGAACAGAACCTACTCTCAAGTTCCTTAATGTTCACTGCAGATTAATGTGGACTTCATTAATCGGTTCTGCAGACTTGCTGTTGGCATTGTTGGTTCAGCTACTGTTCTAGCTGTTAATGCTGGTGCCTCTGTGCGATTTCTGCATATAGAAATCTTTGTAGAGCTGTTGTTCTTATTGTCTGTCTTGCAGACATTAAAAACTAATATGAGAAGCAAAACTCATATTTATTAAAGCTTTTATGGAAACAGTGTGTGGTGCGAGATTATCACCTCTGGTCCTCCGGAACAAGTGTTCAGTGGAGGTGAGGAAAAAACTGTAAGGACTATTCTTAGAGAAGTCAGGGTGACACTACAAGTCACGGGTGACATGTTAGTCTTGGGTGATACTATATAGAATTCTTCAAAGGAATTCGCCTAAGGAAGTAGTAAAGAATGTCTAACTACTGTCAAAGAGACATTAACAAGTGCTCTTGACAGGATGTTTAAGCCAGAAAAGTCACTGGTTGAGTCGGACTTGTCAGAGGAACTTATGGCAAGCGACATGTGTTTTCTCGTATTGCTTTCCTCATGTGTGAGCCAGCGATTGTCTTCCTGTCTCTGTTATTGTCTGAGTCGTTGCTCCAGCAACTTGTGTTGTGACTCAATTATGAGGACGCTTAGAGAAGCGGCTCGTCTGAAACTTAAGATATGCTTTGAAAACGACGGTTTTCTAGCCATATTGTCTCGTGCTGCTGCATTTCTTCTGAGTATCTCGCTTGGAACTCCTTCGTCGCCTGGAAGAAGTCATTTTGGAGGTATTCATGTTCAGCAGACGGACATGAACGTAGAGACGCGACCGACACTTCAGGAAGAGCTAGAAGCTCTTCGTATTTACTTCAAGACGTCGTTGTTCGTGATGCCTGAGTATAGGTTTCACTCCCAGCATTAGTGTTTTCTGCATGCTTCCTGACACACTAGTCTCTATGCTACAAGCTAGTCCCTGAGCAGAAGTTGGTATACTTCTGACACACTAGCCTCTATAGTACAAACTAGTCCCTGAGCAGGAACCTGCCTTTGCTTCCTGACATACTAGCCTCTATGCTACAAGCTAGTCCCTGAGCAGAAGTTGGTACACTTCTGACACACTAGCCTCTATAGTACAAGTTAGTCCCTGAGCAAAAGTTGGTATACTTTTGACACACTAGCCCCTGTTTAATAAGCTAGTCCCTGAGCAGAAGTCTGCATCCGTCTGACATACTAGTCTGACAAACTAGTCCCTGAGCAGACGTCTGCTTATGTTTCCACTAAACTGGTGAGTATTGGAGCAGAATTTGATTGACAGTTCTGCCTTGTAAGTCTGGTGTGGATGACACTGGTGGAACAGTGTCATGAGTATAAGTCAGCGCCCTTCTGACATATTAGCCTGACAAACTAGTCCCTGAGCAGAGGTCTGCTGGTACTTCGCCAGATTTGTATATTGGTGAGTGTCTCTTGAGTAGAAAATGGCTGTATGCTGCATGTATGTGGAAAGTTTCAGAATATTGAAGATATGAAGGTAAGGGCGTATGTGGGAGTGGCAACGCTGTCCCCACCTGGACTTATCTTCTGTTAGTATTTCATCACCCTCGTCTGTGTTCATCGCTGTGTTGGCGCCGTGTTCTTGGTTGCCACGTACACCACTGTTCAATAGTGTCTGGCCCACAGTTTGTATAAAAAGCTTCGGCAGTTGATGCTTAGCCGACTGTTCAAATCACCCTGTCTGTTTCTCTGACTTCAGTAAACTTCATCGAGATAGCGTTTTGATTGAACATGTGTTAATTATATGTTCACGATGTATCTACTGTGTCAAGCTGACTCTCGCCAACTTCGTTTCACTGAAAGAGTTTTGACTGATCTAGAGCTATTTATATGTTCATCATGTATCTGCTGGTGTCAACTTTTAGTGTTTAGCAAACGGTTGCTATTTAGAAAATTATTATTGAAAAGAACTTCATGAGGTAATGTCTGAGGTGTCACAACCTCTTGACTTCTTTTCTGGTTTCGGAGCAGTGTGGTGAGCTCCCACTACCGGATCCTCTCACTTCTTCAGTGCTCTAGAGGAAAGTGCTGGTGTTGACTGGGCGACATTATTTGTCTATGATGCTAGCAAGACTCAGCAATGGTAATCCTGAGTCTGACGCTTAGAGCTTCTGTCGTTTCTGCACTGTGAGTTTAGGATGCGGTGTATAGCGGTCTGTTGTCAGTGAATAACAAAAAAAGGCACAATACCGTGACTGGAACAATACACACACAACCCGCACATATAAAAGAAAGGAGCTTACGACGACGTTTCGGTCCGACTTGGACCATTTACAAAATCACACTAACACACAGAGACGGGGGAAGGGGTATTTATAGGCAGGCAGACAGGGGAGGGTACCAGAGAGTGGGGTACTAATGAAGTAAGTAGTGGAAGTGGTAGTAGTAGTAATGGTAGTGGAGACAGTCATATTCTAGAGGAGCACTGCAATGAGGCTAGTGGCCCGCAAGGGTGGGCCGCTAGCCCACCCAAGCGGGTGGGGAGGAAAGGAAAGGCGAATAAAATAAAGGACAAATACAAGGCAAAAGAAAGAAAGAAAGGAAAACCTATAGGAGGAAAAAGGAGAAGAGGGAAGAGAGGAAAGGGGAAGGAATCAGGTTAAGTCACGGGTGTTCTGAAGTTTAGAGCATTTAACAATGTAATGAGAGAGGAAAGCATCAACAGAGACAATGCCAGGGCTAAGATTCATACAGGGAAAGTTGTGTATAAGGGAGGATTCAACCAGACGGCGACTATGAAAGTTAGACGTAGGGTAGACAGTTTTAGCAGAAGACCAATCAATAGGATGACTGTGATCTCTGACATGACAGAAAAGAGCATTATTAGTGTCGGCAAGCCTAACACTATTTTTGTGCTCCCTGAGTCTGTCAGAAAGAGATCGGCCAGTTTCTCCGAAGTACTGGAGAGGACAGGAGGAGCAAGAAATAGAGTAGACACCAGGAGAATCTGTGGAGGGAGGGGAGGTATGAACTAGATTAGTGCGAAGAGTGTTAGTCTGGCGAAAGGTAAGTTTGATGTCTAAGGAACGGAGAGAGTTGCTGAGATTAGAGAGACCAGAGATGTAGGGAAGGCAGAGGAGACTGTGTGTGTGTTGTCAGTGTTTCAACGTTCTACTATTGTTCAAGACTTACCATGATGTTGAGGCTTACTGTCTAAGCCGGTCACAAAACTTGACTAGGTTGGAGATGATGATGCATCCTTGACTAGTATCTGTCAAGGCAGTACTTTTGTCTAATGTAGGTTAATATAGGACTCCATGTTTGTGATGAAAAGTTGGAGAAGTGTTTTGGCAGTTAATAAATGCCTGTGCTAGTTAGAAGGAATCCCGCTCCTTCTGGTAGAGCTGCTGGAGGTCCAGTCTTCGCTCACAGATTCTGTTTAGCTTTCTTCCACTTGGTATATGGTCAGGTACTGGTGCTACAAGTGCACCTCCCTCGTAGTTTTGTGTGGTCTGTCAGTAAAAGTTTCCTCATGGTCGAGGTCCAACAGCTTGACTGCTCTTGTGTGGTCTTTAAGTTTGTACTTGACTTTGTTGAAGGAAGAGTTGACGTTCATCCGACCTGAGCGTCGAGTGGCCAACTTCCCCTACACACGCCATTTTTTCTGTCTATGCCTTCAACTTAAATCATACAAGCTGAAACTGCGTCCTTGATTGTAATTGAGAATTTAAAAGTAAAGTTACCAAAGTACTTGATGGTTAGTTCCATAGAGTAACTTCTTATTAGTCCATTTATCTATATACGTATTCTCATGTTTAATGTTTTTTTGTATTTCAACAGTTATTTGGTTACGTGTTAGCTAGACTGATGATGCGGAGTGTTGAGCTAAGGTGGAGTGTCATGACCACTCTTCAGTTATATACACCTTGAAGCCACTCCAGCTGCTAGGATAGGATTATCACCTTTTAACGGCTGCCTTCTATTATTCTCCATGTACAAAAGCAAGTTATGCCTGGCTGCTATATCGGCGATGCCTGTACCATCACAACATTAACCTGGCGTTGTATGGAGTCCCCGCACTGTTAACTAACACTGCCCTTGTACGGAGAAGAAATAGTTATCAAAAATGGAGACGCAGTAATACTTTGTCTTTGTTTATATGTTAAATGGAGTATCTCCTGTGTAATGTGAGATAAATTTGACATCAAGTAAGAAGTTTCTAAAAACTTTATCATTATTGTGTTCATATTCCAGTAATTTTACTATATGTAGGAGGTTTTGGCTTCTGATATTGTTTGGTGCACCTGTGGTCGTGAGGGGGAGGTGTTACGGGTATACCCTTGACCAACATTTTATATTGTGTGTATTTTTATCATAATGGTATATTGAGATATTTCCGTTATTAGCTAAAACGAAAATGTCTTACTTTATACTATTATTTGATTTAGCTATGTTGTAGGTAGGATGTTACATTTTATGTGGTGTTCATGTAGTGTGAGTCCACTAGTCATACTGGGTTCCTGTTCAGGTAGTGGCCGGTCTCCTCCCAGTCCGTGACCTAATGACGTGTTCATCAAACATTGCGATCGTCAGAGGTTCCCCATACCCTGACCAGGAGAGGCCTTTTCACAAGAATAGTCATCGCTCTTTGGAGTGGTTGGAAGTTTTCCACCTTTAAGAGGGTTTGTTAAGTCCCTATATTTTGAAAATTCTTGGGAAGTTATTCCACCTTTAAGGGAGGGTTTGGGTCCCTGTATGGTTTGAAAATTGTCATTCATCCCGACTTATGGTGATACGTATTAGCAGAGCTTTGGTCAGTACAATTATTGTCTCAAGAAAATGTATTTGATGTTTCAATTGATATTTTATCTTCTCTGCCTTTTTATTGAGGCAATAGTCTCGTTATTGTATTCGAAACGTTAATGTAAAATATTATTTTATAAAACTCTTGTCTTGATATGATTATTGTACAGAAACAATAAAGTCATATGTCGACTGTTTGAATAAAGTTTATCATGATGTATTAACTCAATAGAGATAACTTTATACCATAATGAATAATTTATGAATTTTTATTAAATTTCTCAAATTTTCGTTTAATCCCCCAAAAATTACCCTAATCTATAATGATTTTTCTCGATGAAACTAAAGCTTAATTTCTTGTTCGATGTGGCAAACAGGTAATAAATAAGCCCTGATCGTAACATCCCTTGATTTTATTCTCTGGAATGAGGGAGAGATCACGTTAAATACCCAAAATCCTAGAGGGATTGTACCAAATTTGCATGAAAATCCTTTATGAAAGCAAAAGACTTGGCAGAAGATTCAACATTCCCTCAATGAAAGCAGGGGCCCCACAGTCCTGAAGATAGCACAATAAGTGTCAGGGGTCCAAGACTGTTCAACTGTCTCCCATCATAGTAAGGGGGATTCCAAAGACCCTTGGCTGTCTTCAAGAAGGCACTGGACAGGCACCTAAAGTCGTATCTGACCAGCCAGGCGGGGTTCATCGTCAGTTTGCGTGCACCAAGTCAGCCTGGTTGACGACCCTGATCCACCATGAGGCCTGGTCTCGCCGAGCTGCAGGGGCGTTGACCCCAAATTTCTCCATATCTTCAGGTATAACCTGCAGTAAATCTACTCATTTGCTCAATGAATGCTTTATTAGCTTATATTTTAATGTCTGTTGTTTATGATATACAGATTTCTGCTTTCCATACAGAAATAACAGTTAATAACCAACTTTTAATTGTTTTCCCAACAGTTGCCAGGGGCATCATACGGAAGCTGGAGGTTAAACCTCTTGATTCCTCTGGACAATGAAGGCCTCCCCATCAGTGTCACCGTTCTGGATGCAACCATGTGCCTGGTGCTGTCATGTTCTTCTTCCAAGGTCACTAAGTGTACTTATGCATGTTGATGATATTTAGTGATCTTCAATGAAATTTCCTATGTACGTAAAAAGAAATTTTTAATACATTTATTCACTTTAATCTTTCAGTAACCCACTTAGAGCGTTATGGAGGCGAGGGTCTCTCACCTATTATGTCATGAGGAGCTCCTCTATAACTATAGTGGAAATTTTGGCCTGGAAAAGAAATGGGTCTGTATGGTGAGTACAGTATAAAATCTTGCCCCATGTGGTGCATGAGGGGAAAACAGAGCTGATTGTGTGTTTTTAAAATAGCAACTTTGTATTGGTTTTATTTGTTTTTGTAGTTGGAATACATACAGTGTTATTTTGGACTCTTATTTTTTTTTTTTAATTTTGACCAAATACAAGTTTCTGTGAAATAAGGAAGTTCTGGTAGTTGAATGGGGGCGTCTTGTGCTTCATTCAGTAGAAAGGAAGGCATACTGTGAAAATGGAAATATGGGAAGCATCTGTGAAATGGAAATACTGTGAAGGCATCTTTGAAAATGGAAATTGTGAACCATCTGTGAAAATGGAAATACTGTGGGGTAGGAAATGGCAAAAATGGACTCAAACAACAAAATCCCAATGTAAATTTTGCTGACTACCAACTTTGTGCGTGCGTAACTCCATAATTTTTCCCAAATTTTGCATTTTTTGTCTATCCTTTACAAAACATTCCTATCATTTGAGAAGAATCTTGACACTGTCAGCATTTTTAATTGTTCCTTCACTCTTCAATGAAACACTTTGTCCACACATCCTGTATCCTTCAAAGTTCTTGTCCTCTTCAATCCTACTATTTTTTCCTTAATTTTTCAGTAAAAATGTATACTTTGTCCAAATTTAGTTTTCTGTTCTAAATTTTTGTTCGCCTTAAGCTCAGAGTTGTCTACTAAATTCCAGTTATCTTTATTGCAAATTAATTATTATTTTAGTCTGATTATCCAGTGTCATTTTTTAGTTCTGATTATCCAGTGTCAATTTCAGGGTACTTTGGTAATATCCTATACTGTGGTGACATGCGATGGTATCCAGAACTTTTAAGACACAAAGTGTTGAAGAGTGGGTGGAGGAGCGGGGGCTTAGTCCCTTTCCTTGATAACACCTTCTCTGCACCTTCTGTGCCCCCAAAGAAAAGCAACAAGAGTTGTTTAGGATTATTGAAAGTTGTCCATACATTTCCCAGTAAATGTTAATTTTTTTTTTATTCCATTGGGTTTCCACCAAGGCAGGGGTGGCCCAAAAAAGAAAAAAAACTTTTCATCATTCACTCCATCACTGTCTTGCCAGAGGCGTCTTAAAAAAATTATAAAACTGAAACATTAACCCCCCCCTTCAAAGTGCAGGCACTTATTCCCATCTCCAGGAATCAAGTCGGGGCCCCCGGTTTTCCCTGAATCCCTTCATAAATGTTGTTGCTCACACCCCCAAAACACGTCAAGTCCTAAAACCATCTGCTTAGTCACCCTGTCAAAAAGCTCACGCTGCCTGGGTCCCACCCGCACACAAAACCCCTTTACCCTCCCCAAAATTTCCATGACCCCACCCTGCTTTCCTTCCACTCGTTTATCACTTTGAACTCATTCTGTTTTTTCCATTCTCTCACTGTCAAACCTTTTCAACAACCCCTCCTCAGCCCTCTGGCATCACAAACCCCTTTAACTGCCCCAAAGTATTTTTTTTATTAGGTCACCGATTTCCCCTAAAAAAAAAAAAAAAAACGTAAAAAGTTGGGCTCTAAAATTTTTTCGTTGGACGTTAATGGTTAAAAAGCATTTCTTCTGTATATTTTTTTGCATCTTCAATTAACAAGTCACCATACTCTATAATAATAATAAAAAAAATAATTAGGTTTTTTCACCCCCAAACTCCCCTTTTATGTGTTTTTTTTTAAATGCTTTTGTAAGTAAAATTTGGGGGGTCAAAAGGACTAGTCTTTTTCTTTTTTGGGATAATTGTTTTTTGGCACTTAACAGCATTCTAATGAAAAATATGTAAAGGACCTTTTAATATTTTGGGGTAATCCCCCCTCCTAATTTCCATATTGTTCAGATTTTATATTGTTGAATTTTTGTTTTTGTATTTATTAAAATAAGTGGACCCCGATTTTTAAAACTTCCCCTGAAGTCTGCCGCCTTAAAACAATTTCCCCTAAGGAAAAAATTTCAGAAGGTTGTTTTTTTAACCCCCCAAAAAACCTTTCAAAGAACTTACAAAATTATATTTTTAAAATTCCGATTTCGGGATTGGGGCCCTTTTTTTTGTAAAAACCCCCCGCTTATAAAACAGGTTGGTTTCCCCTTGCGGGAAAAAAAAATCTTTTAAAAAAACATATTTTTCACTTTAAAATAAAAATAGATCATCACCCAGGAGTTATTTCCCCTGAAAACGCGTGTTAGATAATTTGGTATAAATTAAAAAGAATTAAAAAAATGGGTTATTCCTGACCCCCAAAACCCAAACAAGTTTTTTAACCAACAGTCCAAAAATTGAAGGTGAATTTAATTTGTTCATTGCGTGATATTTACTGAAGACTAAAATAATGAAATAGTATTTCCTTTTTGTGGGTAATGATGTTTGTGGATGGTTGTAAAAGAGGGATAGGAGGGGGCTCTGGGATGGGTGGATGGTTGTTGGTTGTCGGCAGAAGTGGATGGGGTTCTGGTATAAAGTGATGGTTGTTTATTGAAAAAGCTTAATAAATTTTTGGGCTTTTTACCCCAGTACATTATGTGCGGTGGCATCATCAGCTTCTGAAGTTCCAAACACTGCTTCTAGTTTGTTATTGATAATTATACTATTACTATCAATATAAAAATCTCCCTCATATTTATTCAGGATAATTTTAAACTAAAAAATTAAAAACATGATAAAGATGCAAAATTAAAAAAAACTGACATATGGTTTTTAAGGGGGTGGGCAGGGCTGAGAGCGGGAAATGGGACTCAGGTCATGGACCATCATGGCGTGGGGATATGTTAGCTCACGGCACTAAAAAGTTTGAAAATAATACTATTACTATCAATAAAGTTATCTACCTATCATATTTATTCAGAATAATATTAGGTATAAATAAATTTGTAAAAACATAAAAACCCAAAAATTAAATAAACTGATATTATTTTAAATATTGAATGGTTGGCGGTGCTATGGGGAGGGGCAGGAAGGGGGTCAGTCTCCCCCACCATTTCCCTGGCCCCCCAGGGGTGGGAGGTGGAGCTCACCCCAAAATTTGTAATAATATCTTTTTTCATCAATAATTTTTATCTCCATCATTTTTTCCCCCAATAATATTATATAAATAAATAATGTAGCACATATAAAACCCCAAATTAATAAAAATATAACAGAGATAAAGGGGAAAGGGTTTGGGGGAAAAACCTAGAAGGGGGTGCCCCCTTCCCCTGAAAATTACTAAAAAAAGGGGAAACTTTTTTTCCTTTTTTTGGGGCCCCCTTTGGGTGGGGGAGTGTTAAAGAAAAAAAAATGAAGGTTGGGCGTCCCCCAAAAAAAGCCATTGTTTTTTTAAGTGACCATCACCCCCCCCAACCAGGGGCCCCAAACAAAAGGGATATTCCCCACAAAACCACCAGGATACCCCCAACACACCAGCCGGGTATTCCCCCCCCAAAAAACAGGATACCCCCACACACCACCGGGGGCCCCAAAAACCAAAAGGCCCCCACCCAAAACCCCCGGTCCCCCAAAAACCAGGCAGGATCCCCCACAAACCCCCCACAACTTCCCCCCCCAAACCAGCCAGGATCTTCCCCCAAAAAACCCGCCAGGATACTTCCCCCCAAACCAGCCAGGATACTTCCCCACACAAAAAACCCCCGGATTTTCCCCCCCCCAAAAACCCGCCGGGTATTCCCCCCAAAAGATTTTTTTTGAGTGGGGTTTTGGAGAGTGAATAAATTGCGAAGCTTTTTGGGGGACATTAAAATTTGGTTGGGGAAATATTCTTTAGTGGGATGGTTTGTAAGGACCTGCGGGCTAAATTTTTCCCCCCCCCGAAAATTTTAATATCTTTTTTTTTTCATGTTAGATAATAATGTCCGTTTTTTTTTCGTGCAAAAGTAACTGCAAATAATCCATGCAAATGGATCTACTATTTAAAAACCCGATGACATGTTTACACTATCATATATTATGGAAAATAGACTTAGATCAAAAAATGCATATACAGTACCCCCATTTTAAAATTTTTTTTTCCCCTTTAAATTATATGAGTGGTGAATATTTTTTGGAAGTCAAATAAATAAGAATGGTACTTTTAAAAAATGCATTAGTAAATGCCGGGGAAAAAAAGTGAGCTCTTCTGTATATTATTAGCTGTTGCATCTTTTTAATGTGAACAAGTCACACAATTATAATAATAAACAAACAAACAAACAAATTTTTTTTTATTGGGGGGTTTGGGGGGTTTTGGGGAAATTTAAAAGAAATTGGTGAAAAGGGAAACCCCTGACATGCCTGGCATTGGGGCCATTCCCAGCCCTTTAAAAAAATATGTACTTAATATTAAATTTATTGAGTTTATTCTATTTAAAAATTTTTTTCAAAATTACAATATGATGAAATTTTATGTTTAAATTTTTTTATAATGTATTAGATTTTGGGGTTTTCAGGTGTTAAGATTCTTGAATGATAAAAATAAAAATTTAGTTTATCTTAAGGAAAATAACTTGGAGCTTTTTTTACATTAACTTTTAATATAGTAGGGGAAAATAATATAAAATTTTTAAAAAAAATTGAGTTTCGAGGGAAAAATAACAATGAGCTTTTTTAAAGTAGTTTAAAAATGATCATTGGGGTTTTGGGGGAGAGGGGGTTTTTTTAGTTGGTCTTAAATAATAATAATAATAATAAAAAAATTTAAGTAAAAAAATTAAAATTTTAGTTTTTTGGATTTGAATAAAAAATTTTTGTAAGGTGTTATAGTAATGGGGGGAAATTTTCATGTTTCAGACGGAGAAAAAATTTTATTTCCTGCATTATTATTTTAAAATCAAACTGGAATTTTTTTTAATTTTTTTATATAAGTGGCCCCCCCGGTTACGTCATTATTTCCAGAATGTGCAAGTCCACCAAAACAATTTTTTCCCCCAAAAAAATAATTGGGTTAACCCTTTTTCCCCCAAAAAAACCCCCAAAAAAACACTTAAAAAAAAACTTTTAAAAATTTTTAAGAGTTTGGCGGGAAAAAAGGGGCCACTGTTTTAAAAAAATTGTATCTATTCTTTAATGTGGTATTTTAAAATTTTCCCCTTTAAAAAAATGAATAATTGGGAAAGTTCTTCTCTGATATTTCAGTTATCATTAGTTTTGGACTTTGAAAATTAAAATACCACTTAAAAAGAAAAACCAAATACATTATTATGGTCCCTATTGACAGCTTTTCCCCCGAGGGAAAAACACCCAAGTTTCCCCCCCACAGTGGGAGTCTTAAAATTTCACCCACACGTGGGGTCATTTTTCACCCACGGTGGGAGGGCAAGGGTTTAAATTTTAAAATTCCTTTTGGATCAAACTTTTTTTTGTAAAGGTTTCTTAAATCTGTTTTTCTTCCGTTATAAAAATTTAAGGAACCCTCGGTTTTTTGCAGCTAAAAAATCAAACAATTATGTACAGAAAGGGTTATTTTTTGAAAGGTGTTTTTTTTAAGGTTTTTGGGGTCTGAATCGACTAATCTAATTTACTTTCCCGCCCTTATGGGAAAAAAATTGGGTAAGGCACTAAAACAGCATTCTGGAAAAATTATCGTAAAAAACCCGGGGGTCCACTGAAAATTTTAAAAAAAAAATCTTTATTTCTAAAAACATGTAAAATATATACAAGTCTAGTTGACATCAATGACCCGCCCCTCCCCTTTTTTGGGGGCTCCGTTTTGGGGAAAATTTTAGTTTTCAGGCACTTTTTTGAAAATATTACCTCCGTTTTCTGTGATTGGTTCCCTTTTTGTTTATGGTAAAAGGAAAACCCCCCCGTTTGCCATACCCAAAAATAACCCGCCTCCCCCCCCCCTCAGGCAATTTTTAGCATTGTTTCTGGTTTTTTTTAAAATTTTCCCGCATTCATACAAAACATTTCTTAACAATCCATTGTTTTTTGGGGCCCCGTTTTTTGGCTGCTAAGTAAACCATGGGCCCAAAAAAACTCTTGGTCCCCTTTTTAGAAAATTTAGAACACCAGAATTTAAAAAAAGAAGTAAAACAAATATCCCCCTGGATTAAAAGGCTATAGCACCCCCCCCGCAAAAAATTAAAATTCAAAGGGGGGAAAAATTTAAAAACCTTTAATCAAAGAAAAATGACCGGGTTCTTGTCCATTGTTTGTTTGAGGAATTTGGGGAAACTGAGACCAGGGGGCCGCCCCCCGCCCATCTCCTCCCCAAATACGGGGTAAATATTTTTAAAAATACAGTAGATCCATTTTCACGGAGTTCTTCCTAACCCTGTTAGATAATTTCTTTACATAATTAAAAAAACTTTATGGGGGAAAAAAAAAGGGGTACGTTTCCCGGGGGGCCCCAAAAAAAAAAATTTTTTTTTAAACAGATTTAAAAAATTGAAGGTAAATATGTAATTGTAGTTCATTGTCATGATATATTAAAACCCAAAACCCAAAAAGCAAAAAAATATTTTTTCCTTAAATTTTGGGTAATGATGTTTGTGGATGGGGTTTTTAAGAAGGGGAAAGGATTTCCCCACGGGGGGGGGGTGGATGGTTGTTGGTCGGCAGGGAAATGGATGATAGGGTTCTGGGTTTTTAAATTGTTTTTTGTATTGGAGGTGCCCTAAATTTGTGATCTCTGGGCTCTTTTACCCCTGGTACATTATAATGACGGGGGATCATCAGCTGGTCTGGCCCCGTTTCAAACACTGCTTCAGATTTTTTTTTTATAATTATATATTACTATCAATAAAAAAAATCTTTCCCCATCATATTTATTCCCGGATAATAATTTTTTATAACATAAATAATGTGAAACATGATAAAATGCATAAATTAAAAAAATAATTTGATATTTAAGGGGGGGGGGGGGTCAAGTGGGAAATGGAGCAGGGCTCAGTTTCATGGAAACATGGCATGAAGAAAAATTTCTCCGCCTTTTTAAAATTAAGAAATTTTTGGACTCCCCTTTTAAACTTTCCCCTGGGGGCCCCTTTACACCGACACTCTGAGACCTTCTCTCAGACTTACAAGTGGCTATGGTACAAAAATTTTATCTAATTGCAGTGGGGAATCCCACACTGCCCAAATACTAGAAAAGGAAACCATTAAAGGGGGAAAAAAAAAAGGGGGGAAGTGTCGGCTTCCTTAAAAACCCCCTAACACCATGTGCAGTGGAGAAACTTTGTCTGAAAAAATGGGGTAATTGTTTTTCCCGTCTGCCCCCAGGTTTCCCCCTTTTTTGGATGTCCCCCTTTTTTAATATATGGTAAAAAAAAACTAGCTTCAGACTGAACTTAAAAACGGGTGGGACAACCCCCATAAAAAGGGTTTTCCCCCCCGCTTTTAAAACCCCCCGATAACTTCATAACGTTTCCCCGAAAACTGGCCCCCTACTGAGAGAAAGAAAGCCCCAGTCTTACTGTAAAAAGGGGCTGGATGGAGGCAGATTTCACGGTCTTTTGGG
>WNWK01036190.1:0-19311 GCA_009830355.1 Cherax destructor | reverse complement strand
ATTCCTCCCCGATATTAGGTTTTTTTTGGGGAAGTCAGTAACTTATCCGAATTTTGGAAACCGCCCCAACCCAAAGGTGTCACCTCGTAATGGTCTGCCATGGCCGCCGTTTCTGTTTAAGCAAAAAAGTGGGAATGTCCAATCAGGTAAGTGCGTAGACGTTCAGGAGATGAAAGAAAATCCTCATGTAGGATCATTTGAACCAATTCTTCTACTGTGGGAACAATCCGGCTTTTCCCCAAATCTCTCAAAAGCAGTTTGTTTTCTCGTGCAAACTCTAGCCACGATTGAGGGGATTGTCGAGTCAAGTTTGGGAAAAGTTTTTTGGTAACTCACTGGTAGTAACTCGTAGGTGTCTAAAATTTTTTTTCACCAAAATCGTCCCCCGAATATTGATCGAACGGCAAACTTGGGGCGCAGCTTTAGCCTTCCCGAAAGGGGTCGTGTTAATAAGGCGGCCCAATGTTCCTTGAGCCAGTGCATCATTTTGCCCTGGTTCTCAAATGCTTCGAAGGGGGTCAAGATTTGTCCCCTTTTGAATTTTGGGGACTAAGAAGCAGCTCGGTAAAAATCAAAAGTTTCAAACCCCCCCCCCCAAACGCTCGACGATTCCTTCTGTAGTTGCCGTCGTTGGTATCGTGGGGTTTCCCTTTCAAAAATCCTCTTGATTTAGTTTTTTTTGGACTTCAAGACGTATTTTTTGTGAAGAAAATTCGTTCTAGCCGATCACACTGTTCATGAGGGGAGTCTCGGGAGGAAATCAACATTGATGATGGAGGATTACCGTCCTTTTTTTCCAGGTTGATCAGTTTCCCAGTAAGTCGGAAAGGTGTGGGGGGGGAAACCCCGGCCCATATTTCCAAAAGGGTTCTTTTCCCTGCTGATTCTCTGTTCTGATTCTCTGGACGTTTGAGGTAATTCTTCAGTGGGTGGAACAAAGAGCTTCCCTCCTGTCTTGTGAAGCCCCATTTATCGGGACTCAGGTATTCGTATCCTCTGATTCAACTAAGGGGTTCATCATGGACATCGAAACAACAAGTTCTGTATTATGGGCGCAGTGTTTGCCTTTAAAAGTCTATTATATGGTCCCCCAGGACTCGGGTACTTGCCACCACCTTTGTAATTTAAAAATTGCCAATCTGTGACTGTAATATTTTTGAATAATGATGTGAAACTTCCTTTTTGTTAATTTATGGAAAATTAAAATTTTTATGAGCTCTTAGGAAAGGCTCCCTTTTTTCAGTGGACAAAGTAGGGGAGTGTTTTTTAACTCTTTAATCAATTTTCCCTTCCTTTTTTTATAAAATTTGGGAAATAAAAACTTCAAACAAAATCGTTTTAAAATTTAATTAAACTAGAATTAGCTTTTGTTTAATAAGTATCTTTAAAAATTTATACACTGTTTAAGGTTCCTTTAATTTTAAAAAAGGAAGTTAACACATTCTTAAACACAAAACCCTTCATTTAAGAAGTACAAAAAGAAAAATACAATCCCGAAAAAAACAAATATGGTTTCTGACGGCCCCTTTTAAAAAAAGATAATTCAGGGAAAATCCTAAATGAACAGTTCTGGCTTCCCAAAAAAACCCCTCAAACCCAATGATAAAGTCCTTTTTCCCCACCCCAGGCTGTAAACTCAGCAATAGGGAGAATTAAATATCGAAATGGTTTTTTTTTGCTAAGTCAAGGGGAACCTGCCTAGACAAACCCTGTACCCGGTACGTCGGACCCGGTGAAAAACTATTTGGCGAATTTGGACGTCACGACCAAACATGCGTGAACTGGTACTGGTAATTTGTGGTGAACCGCTCTTGGGGGGGCCGCTGGGGGACTTCGGCACCACCTCGGGGCCCCTAACAATAACAACAAACATCGGCAGCCCCCCGGGTGTGGCCCCTTTTTACACCCCAAAAACATTCGTGATGCAGATTACATGGTAAACCCCAAAAATGTCGCCAGTAGCTTAAACTTTTCTGAGGACATTGCCTTTTCCCCCTTTTCCCGCGGGAGCAGTCATTAGATGTATTTTCTTCTGTTGCAGGGATGCCATGGTTTTTTGTTCAATAAAGCCTAGAAATGAGGCCTGTGTTTTTTACCCAAAAAAATTTATTGAACACAAATACCCCGGGCTACCTGGCGCATTTTGGGTAGTCACAGCAAAATGGACGTTTACCCAAACCCAGAGGCTAACTCTGACCCCAGTGTATCAACGGCTGCTGGGGAAGGGTTTTGGTTTTTTAAAATTTTAAAACTTCTTGGGGCCTTTCCTCCCGGAAGATCTAGATAAACTAAGCCTGCTCATCAACTTTGTGTCCCCCAAAATTTTTAGGTTATTTCTGGTGTAATACCTATGAAGATGCTATCAATGCCCTCAAGTCTCGGGATATTAACCCCCCAAATGAAATCTTTCGATATCGTTTTCCTCGCCCCCAAAACCCGATTGGGAACCCCTTTGAGGAATACTTTCAAGCATTAAAAATTTTGGGGAAGGACTGTAACTTCCGAACGGTGACAGCTTCTCAGTATTTGAAGGGGTCCATCGGGGGTGCTTTTATCGGGGGCCTGCAATCACCAATAATAAGGGGAGCGTTTTTGGAGAATAAAACTCTGGACTTAGCCATCCCCCGACCCGGGAAAAATCATTAGATTCAGCTCAAAAAATTCTGAAGTGTCAGTACCCCCCGCCTTCTCGGGGGTAAGTGTTAACTCCCGCCCCAAGACTCTTTTAATGGGTTACCTGGAACCTGCTTCATGACGCGGCACAAAGTTTTCTTTTGTGGTTTCAAGACATCCCGTCCAAAGTGTCCGGCTCGTGACAATGTGCCATCAATGCCTAAAAAAGGTCCTTTGCAAAAAGTATGTCGTGCTAAAAATAAAAAAGGCTAGTGCTTCAGTTTCCCCGACCAGGCGACTCCCCTTTTTTCTGCGGCTTTCAAATTCACTAAAAAAGGCAGTTGTGAAAGTGTTCATCGGGGAAAAAAAGTAGATGGTCTGATTGACAGTGGCGCTCAAAAGTTTCATCAACCTTGACTTTTTTTAAAAACCCCACCCCTTGGGGGGGTACATCACTCATCAGGTACCTTTTCCGGCCCAAACATCTCTTTCAGGTTGGGTTTTTGGGAAACCCCGGGTTTTAATGAGGGGGATTATGGGGGTGAAATTTTTAGTTTTTGCCAAAACTTTTGCCTGGGGGCCCCCTTGGTCGGGTTTTTTCCCCAAACGTCATGGTTTTACCAACTTTGGGGGGGAACTGCCTCCTCTTTGTCTGGGGTCTTGCATTTTGGGTGACCCCCCAAAGCTTTTTGCGAATCTTACTCCCATTGTATTATATCGCTAAGTCCGCCGCTATTCTTTGAAGATGGATTTCTTGAAAGAAACTCGGGGGCTGAAAAAGGGGGGAAATTATGGGGAAAAGTAATTCCCCCGTGGCGAAAAAGGTCGTTGTTAAAAAGGATGATTATGGGAAAGGGGGGGCTGGCTATCGACTATTCTGGACAATCAACAAATTTACACTTCTTGATGGGTACCCTCTACCTCAATTGATGATAATGAAAAAAATTGCTCATTTACTATTTTTTTAAAAATTGATCTACAAGTGCCTATCATCAAAGCCCCTAAAAAATGAAGATAAACCAAAAGCTTTTTGGGGCTAGGGGGGGGCCCCTCTATCATTTTTAACCAGAGCCCCTTTTGGGGGGTTTTTCCAATGGGGTACCCTTTTTTCCAACTTGGATTCACCCCTTTGGGGGAAAAGAGCAACGGGGGAACTTATGTATTTAGATAATTTCCATTTTTGGAAAAACCCCCGGAGGAAAATTAAACCTTGATAATTTTTTTGGGAAACTCCAAAAAAAAAAAAATCAGTTAAAAAAGAAAAGGGCCCTTTTTTTTACAAAAAGGGTTAACATCCTTGGTTATGTGGTGGAAGGGTAAAATATCCCCAGCCCCCGAAAGATTTTATCTCGGAACTTTGCCCCAAGAAAAAAAATTCCAAAAAACTCTTGGTCTTTTGAACCCCAAAATGGACCAATATTCAAGAAAAATTCCCGCCCACTGGTTACCGATTTTCTTGACAAAAGGGAAAACGGAAACTGCTTTTTTTCTCAAACGGATATTAAAAAATCATAGTTCAGGCTATTTTTGGTCCCTACCATTCGAGGTGGAAAGGGTTTCATCTAAAATTGATTCTGAGTCCTATCTCAGCAGGACGTCCGTTGCTTTCTTTTCGAATTTTTTGGATCAGAAGTGTATGCTGTAAAAAAGGAAGCCCAGGCCATCAGAAGCAGTTCGCCACTGGGGCATTATTTAAACGACATTTTGTAAGGACTGACCAACGGTCCGTGTGTATATTTGACAAAAAGCAAAAATAAATAAAGGTGAAAAGATATTACGCTGGAGGATAAAAATATCGTTTATAACTTTGATTTCTGTATCGACCGGTTTGAAAGTTTCCCCTGATAAAATTTCTCGGGGCCCCCCCTTTGGGCACATGCTTTTAAAAACCCCCCGACTCCAAAAGGGCCCTTTTTCCCGAGTTTTGTATCTTTTTTAAAAAACAAAAATGCCCCCCAGTGGAAAAAAGGGGCGACAAGTGATCAGATCTGAGAGTATGTGCAGAGTGAAAACCAAACTTTCCCACCCCAAAAAAAAACCACCCTCAAAAAAGCCCCCCCTTTCGAGAGACTGAATAAGTTTCAAGGACCTCTACCAAGCATAAACCAGAATAGGGGATTTCCTTAACATAGTAGATGAATATTCTAGGTTTCCTTTTTTTCCTGTTTAAAAAAGACTGCTTCAACTGTTATTGTCTTTCCCATTATTCCCTATTTTTGGTATGCCCCGGGCCCATATCCCACAGACAGGATCCTCGTTGGAAATTTTTCCCGGTTTTTAACAAAGGGGGGCTTGCAGCAGGGAAAAACAAGCTACAACCCTCAAAAAAAGGGGCCCCAAAAAGGGGGGTTAATTTATATGGAAATCAGTTCAAGACACAAATCTCCAAAACTCCGGTTCAACACTGGCAGACTTCCCCGTGCCCTTCCTCTGTCATTTGTGCCAGCACAATGCACCCCTCGGGGGCTCTTCCTTTTCCCCCCCTTTCTCGGGGCCTCCATGCCCACCGGTTTGTACCCCGGTTCTCTGAAGAGTCACCGTAGGATGAACAAAACGGATCCTTTTGTGGAAGGTAAATCCCAAACTAATCCGCATTATGCCCCCTTCCTCCCCAAAAAAATGAAGAGACTACTGTTCTACCCGACACTTAGCCCCAAATTTAAACCAAAAGTTAGTGGGGAAACTCAAGATAAAACCCAAAAAATGTTGCGAAAGATGCTTCGGTTTCTCCGGGGAAAAACCCAAACCCCCTTTTTTAAAAAGAGGGGGCCCTATAGATGTCAAACCCCCCTAGAAAAAGAACCCCCGGGGGAAAAGGCTCAAGGGCTACGAAAGGGGGGGACAACACTCACCCACCTAACCTTTGGAGGATTACTGTATCTGATTTTTAGAAGGAGGGGTTTTTTTTATAACCCCCTTTTGGAAACCCTCGGACACAAACGGCACCCCCCAGGGCCCCCAACAATAACAACAAACAGTACGGCGATGCCCCCCGGGGTGTGGTCTCCTCTTACACAAATACATTCGGGTGCAGATTTTTTGGTAAGCAAATATGTCCCAGTATATAAACTTTTTTGAGGACATATGCCCCATCACCTGTCCTGCAGCAGCAGTCATTAGATGTATTTTCTTCTTTGCAGACATTTCCATGGATTTTTTGTTCAATAAAACCCCCAATGAGGCCTGTGTTTTTTTACAACAATTCTTTACATATAACACTCATGCCACTTTTAAATATATCCGTTCTGGTAAAAAAATACGAGTTATGATGAAGGATGAATGGGGTAATAATACCAAGATCCATTAGCTTGTTTAATAACGAAGATACTAAAAGGTGTATTATCAAAAAATGAAATATATACAAGATATCATGACACTGTCTGTTGGGGCTTCTGGGTTCCCGTACTGGTTTTTGGGGTTACTTACTGTCTTTTGTGTTGATGTCTGGTCTTCTGGGTTACTGTACTGGTCTTGTGTGTTGATGTACTGGTCTTCTGGGTTACTGTACTGGTCTTCTAGGTTTAGTGCACTGGTCTTGTGTGTTACTGTACTGGTCTTCTGTGTTACTGTACTGGTCTTCTGTGTTACTGTACTGGTCTTCTGTATTTACTGCTGGTCTTCTGTGTTGCTGTACTTTGGTCTTCTGGGTTACTGTACTGGTCTTGTGTTGATGTGCTGGTCTTGTGTGTTACTGTACTGGTCTTCTGGGTTACTGTGCTGTGGTCTTCTGGGTTACTGTACTGGTCTTCTGGTTCTGTACTGGTCTTCTGTGTTACTGTACTGGTCTTCACTGGGTTACTGTGCTGGTCTTCTGTGTTACTGTACTGGTCTTCTGGATTTACTGCTGGTCTTGTGTGTTACTGTACTGGTCTTCTGGTTTATGTGCTGGTCTTCTGGAGTTGCCTGTACTGGTCTTGTGTGTTGCTATTGCTGGTCTTCTGTGTTACTGTACTGGTCTTCTGGGTTGTTTCTTTGATCTTCTGGGTTACTGTGCTGGTCTTCATGGGTTGCTGTACTGGTCTTCTGTGTTACTATTACTGGTCTTCTGTGTTGCTGTACTGGTCTTCATGGGTTACTGTGCTGGTCTTCTGGGTTACTGTACTGGTCTTCTGAGTTTACTGTACTGGTCTTCTGGAGTTACTGTACTGGTCTTCTGGGTTACTGTACTGGTCTTGTGTGTTGTTCTTACTGGTCTTCTGAGTTGCTTGCTGATGCTTGTGTGTTGATGTGCTGGTCTTGTGTGTTACTGTGCTAGTCTTCTGGAGTTACTGTACTGGTCTTCTGAGTTTACTGTACTGGTCTTCACTGGTTACTGTACTGGTCTTCTGTGTTACTGTGCTGGTCTTCTAGGTTACTACTGGTCTTCTGGTTTGTTACTGGTCTTCTGTGATACTGTACTGTATTGGTCTTCATGTTACTGTTCTGGTCTTCTGGGTTACTGTACTGGTCTTCTGGGTTACTGTACTGATCTTCACAGGTTACTGTACTGGTCTTCTGGGTTACCAGTGCTGGTCTTCTGGGTTACTGTACTGGTCTTCTGTTGTTCTTACTGGTCATTAGTATGTTACTGCTGGTCTTTTGTGTTGATGTACTTCTGTCTTCTGTGTTACTGTGAGTCTTCTGTATTTGATATACTTGTCTTCTGTGTTGATGTGCTGGTCTTCTGGAGTTTTGTACTGGTCTTCTGTGTTACTGTACTGGTCTTCTGTGTTACTGTACTGGTCTTCTGTGTTGCTATTGCAGGTCTTCTGTGTTGATGTGCTGGTCTTCTGAGTTGCTGTACTTGCTGGTCTTCTGTGTTACTGTACTGGTCTTTGTGTTAGTGTACTGGTCTTCTGGAGTTTGCTGTACTGGTCTTCTGTGTTACTGTACTGGTCTTCCTGTGTTACTGTACTGTTGGTCTTCTGTGTTGATGTGCTGGTCTTCAGGTTGCTGTTCTTTCAGTCGCTGGTTTATACACTGATCTTCTGAGTTACTGACTGGGCTTCCTGAGTTGCACTGCACTGGTCTTCTGGAAGTTACTGCACTGGTCTTCTGGGGTTACTGCTGGTCTTCTTAATTGATGTACTGGTCTTACATGTGTTGATGTGCTGGTCTTGTGTGTTACTGTGCTGGTCTTCTGTGTTACTGTATATTCTTGTATTATTGTTGGTGTGCTCAGTCTTGTGTGTGTTACTGTACTGGTCTTCTGGTTTACCACTGGTCTTCTGAGTTGCGCAGATGCTTCTAGGTTTACTGTACTGGTGTTCTGGAGTTTACTATACTGGTGTTCTGGGTTACTGCTGGTCTTCTGTACCTGCACTGGTCTTCTGGAGTTGCTGTGCTGGTCTTCTGTGTTACTGTACTGGTCTTCTGGATTACTGCACTGGTCTTCTGTATTTACTGTACTGGTCTTGCTGGTTTTTTACTGCTGGTCTTCTGGGTTGCTGTACTGGTGTTCTGGGTTGCTATGCTGGTGTTGCAGGTTACCACTGGTCTTCTGTGTTTACTGCACACAGTCTTCACAGGTTACTGTACTGGTCTTCCTGTGTTACTGCTTGCTGGTCTTCTGAGTTACTGCTGGTCTTCCAAGGTTTACTGCACTGGTCTTCTGTGTTAATGGACTGGTCTTCCTGAGTTTACTGTACTGGTCTTCTGGAGTTTCTGTACTGGTCTTCTGTGTTACTGTACTGGATGTTCTGGGTTGCTGTGCTGAACTACGGGTTGCTGCACTGGTCTTCTGTGTTACTGTACTTGTCTTCTGAGTTTACTGTGTGCTGAGTCTTCTGTGTTACTGTACTGTCTTTCAGGTTACTGTACTGGTCTTCTGAGTTTGCTGTACTGGTCTTTTTGGTTACTGCACTGGTCTTGTGGGGGATGCACTGGTCTTCTGGGTTGCTGTGCTGGTCTTGTGTGTTACTGTGCTTGTCTTCTGGGATTACTGCTGGTCTTCTGGGTTGCTGGCCTTGTCTTCTGGGATACTGCACTGGTCTTCTGTATTTGCTGCTGGTCTTCTGGATTACTGCTGGTCTTCTGGGATTACTGCCTTGTCTTCTGGGATACTGCACTGGTCTTCTGGGTTGCTGCACTGGTCTTCTGTATTTACTGTACAGTCTTCTGGATTACTGCACTGGTCTTCTAGGATACTTTATCTTCTAGGTTACTGCACTGTTCTTCTGCGGATTACTGCACTGGTCTTCTGGGTTACTGTACTTGTCTTCTAGGATACTGCTGGTCTTCTGTGTTACTGCAGGTCTTCTGGTTACTGCTGGTCTTCTGGAGTTACTGTGCTGGTCTTCTGGGATACTGCACTTGTCTTCTGGGATACTGCACTGGTCTTCTGGGTTACTGCACTGGTCTTCTGTGTTACTGTACTGGTCTTCTAGTTACTGCTGGTCTTCTGGGATACTGCACTTGTCTTCTGGATGCTGCACTGGTCTTCTGGAGTTGCTACTTGCCTGGTCTTCCTGTGTTACTGTGCTGGTCTTCTGGATTGCTGCTGGTCTTCTGGGATACCGCTTGTCTTCTGGGATGCTGCATGGTCTTCTGGGATGCTGCACTGGTCTTCTGGGATACTGCACTGGTCTTCTGGGGATGCTGCACTTGGTCTTCTGGGATACTGCTGGTCTTCTGAGGATACTGCCACTGAGGTCTTCTGGGATACTCCACTGAGGTCTTCTGGGATGCTGCATGGTCTTGTGTGTTACTGCATTGGTCTTCTGTGTTGCTGTGCTGGTCTTCTTGGATACTGCACTGGTCTTCTGGGTTACTGCTGTGGTCTTCTGGGATGCTGCACTGGTCTTCTGGGATGCACTGCACTGGGTCTTCTGGGATGCTGCACCTGGATCTTCTGGGATACTGCACTGGTCTTCTGGGATACTGCACTGGTCTTCTGGGATACTGCACTAGTCTTCTGGGATGCTGCACTGGTCTTCTGGGGATGCTGCTGGTCTTCAGGATGCATGCACTGGTCTTCTGGGATACTGCACTGGTCGCTGGGATGCACTGGTCTTCTGGGATACTGCACTGGTCTTCTGGGATGCTGCACTGGTGCTTCTGGGGATACCACTGGTCTTCTGGGGATACTGCACGTTATATTTAATATATATTTGGTTATTGATACACTCCATATAATTTAATTAGAAGACCTGCTCAAGTGGAACTAAATACTTGAGTGTTGACGACTGTTATTAAGACTCTTTTATTGTAAATAATATCCATTACCAATTAACTTCACCCTGGATGATTTAGTAAGTCAATTATCTCACGGGTTTTATAATATTTTGTATTACGCAGCTGGATTATGTTTCAGGTGGGGGGTTCCTTGATGCTGTTGAGGAAAATAGCAGTCCAGGACCTACTGCCAACAATCCGTTCAGCGGATCGAATTCCACCGATGTTATTTAACATCAACAATTTTATTCCCGCTATTAAAAATAAAATCTTTCTGAATGGTGAGTGAACCATCACAGCAAAATGTTGGATTCCATGCAATAATTTTAGACTGTCTCTTCTTCATGTCTTCACACGTTGGTGCTGATGTGTTTTTCCTCAAAGGAAGCATTTTTAAGTTTGATTGAACAAGGGGTGTGGCTGCATGGCCGTGATGACTGACCAGGTGCCCAGGGTGACCGACTCATCATGTCAAAGTACTTCTGCTGTCGTATTCGCCTGTATCAACTGGAATAATCTTCAACGCTTCAATTGTTCACTGTTCACACTCTGCCGTTATTACTATGGCGTGCCGAGATACACAACCCGCTACTTCCTATTCAAAAAAAAGTTTATCGCCATCATAAGGGACAGAGAAAACAACGTATGAGAAAATAAATTATTCAGGTTTTACTACTTATATTTACCCCTTGCCATGTAATTTTACCCCAAGGGGGTAAATTTACCTAGTTGAGCATCACTGGTTTGGGGCAACAACAGATTCTTTTTCGTGTCGCGCAGCCTCGAAATACATGGTGATGTCAGTCATATACCGGATGTTGTGAAATAAATGGTATAAAATACCCACACAATGGAAAAATAAACACATAAGCGGTATTGTAGATTCTTTGTGGCAACATTTCGCCCACGCAGTGCAGCTTTATCGAGTCTGAAACAGATCTACCTGGATAAAAAGATGCATGAGAATTTTAGCAAGTTTGAGTCGGGTGGAGATGCTGAGTCAGGTGGAGAATGCTGCATGCTTGGTAATCTTCCAAGAGCGAGTGGTGGAGTCTTAAACCTTGGGAGCTTTAAAAGAGATTGGACGAAGTATCTGTATGGAAGCCTTTGCAGTGTTCCATTCTTGATTCTCATGTGGGATAGCGATGAAGAAGTTTCTTGACAATTGGTTCAGCTATGTTGTAGAAGCCATTGTTCTGGTTGAAGTTGTTGGATATGCAGATTAATGATGATTCCAGAATTCTTCAGTGTTAGTGTTGTCTTCTCTGGCGATGAGTCTTGCATTTCTGTAGTTGATTGAATGGTTGTGTGTGAATTTCGGTGTTGAACAGGCATTCCTTCAGGTCGTCAGATCTGCCTGAAGCACTGGTGTTCTGAAATACGTGTTTGGAGGTCTCTGGATGTTTTCGCCGATGTATAATTTGCTGCAGTCATAACTGCTATCCAAGAATATTGGCCCCAGTCACTAGTCCACCCTGTCACTCACATTCTAACAATATCCCTGCATAACCATGGCCTACCACAAACACCCATATGTAATACCAAAGGCCCTCACACTGGTTTGCATATGTCTGCTTTGCAATAAGGGAAATATTGCCACCACATGCCATACCTTTCTGTACACTAATGTGTTGACCCTATAACCCCCCTGCCCCCAAATACTGGACCACTGACAGGGTCCGGGGTGCCCCCAGAAGATAAACAGAATGCAGATTTATATAAAAGTTTTTTCAAAAACCTTTTACAAGTGTGATTAGATTTTTGCCACCGGGAAATGGCTGGGTTTTTGCCCCCCTATCCATCCTGTGGAGGGGGCAAGCATATGGATACACAAAGGGCCCCGGGCTTTTGCCCCCAAGGGGTTTTAAAAATTTTACATTTGGGTTTATATCTACATTTTAATTATCTTTAAAGCGGGGATCTTATTTCATGAATAAATATCTTGACATGTCCAAAAAGGGTTTTTATATTTTCTATCTCTATATTCCTCAATAAGTGCCCAAATTTAAACAAAAAAGTGTTAAGAAATGACCATATGTCTGATCACATAATTTGCATTTTTTGACATCATCTGTCTCCCAAACTGTCAAATCTTGTAAGCCCAAAACCTGGCCACTGCAACATCAGTCAGTCTTTTTCCCATTGCAAGTTGCTCCCAAAACCCTGCCCATTTTGGGTCATTATCATGAACACGGGTAGGCACGTTCATGGAAAATAATTTGGTTTTTTATCTCAGTTCACTTATTGTTTCAAAAATTTGGAAATTTGTTAGAATAATGGTATCCCACCTTCACATGCTGTTAGAGTAATTTTTGATAAGACCTTAATGATGACATAGAATCAGTAATGATAGAGTCAACTCAGTGTTGTTATTTTATGTAAAGGGATTGCAAACAATTCAGTTTGAGTGTAGAGCCCAGTTGTTAATTCTTACCCCTAGTTAAAAAAAATTATTATTGTTCTTAACTGGAGGTGGCGGGCAGATGCACCCCTAGAAGACTCTGTTTAGATCCATCAGTGTATATAACTTGAAAATAACTTATTACTCCAGTGGCAAAAAAATTTCTTCTTGAGCAGTTGTTTTAACAAGTGTTTTAAAGGGAAAGGTTACTAGCAATGAGCTTCTTGGGGGACTTGAGGTATGTGATATTAAATGAACACATCTTCCATGGAGGGTGAAATGTTGCCACGTGATAAAATTTATGCGGTTGAAAACTTAATGTAATTGCATGTTTTTCCAATCCATTTAGATCTGGGTTTTACTTCTGCATTTTGTAAGATTATTTTGACATTCTGGTTCATTTCTTAACATTTTAATACCAAGTACGTTTAATCTCAAAACCTATCACTGATACTAGTAATACCAAGCTTCTTCCTCATATTTAAAAACCTTTGTAGATTTGGGACAGCCGAATAATTCTGAGGGCTTCATTTTCATTAATCCAAAGGGGCGGAGAGAACTTTCTAGCTAATATCAACATGGGGCAGCAAATCAATTGGACCTAATATGGTTTAATCTTCTTATTCTCCCTTAGCACCATAGTTGGGGTTGTACCACAACAGCTTTAAAATTTAGTCTATCTTTTCATTTTTTTTTTTTTTGGTATATAATTTGAAAAGGGGACATCTACACCAAGATATCTGTAAGTTTTTCTAGCTAAGTTTTCACCCCGCAAATAGATGGGTGGGGGGTGTCGTTTGTTGTTAATATCTTTGTTTTAGGGAAGAAATTTTGAGGCCTATCGATTACAAATTGCTTTAACTTCATTAAGAACAATCATCTTTTTTTCCCGTTGTTGGATCATGATGTCTCAGCATGCTTATAGCTATGTTTGGTGGGCAGGTAGAGCATTTGGGGGTTATTAGAAAAAAATAGCATGGGCTGAGAACTCCTCCCCGGGTGTACCTAGGGGCATTTCTTGCTCGCTTCTAAAGCCTTGGTAGAGGACAGAGGATACTCTGTTTGACAGGTATCCTATTATCCACAGAGTAGGCTACCACCAATATTCATTTTGGCTAGTTCATGTAGTATAACAGTTCTGTTCGGGATATCAAATGCAGATTTTAGTTTCAAAAATTGGTAAAACTGGGGTAGAGGTGGGGAGGTGAGAAAGGTGGAATACAATTCTGACACTTTACCTTTCATGAACCCATAGAGGGGGGGGAAGTTGGTGTCTGATTCTATAGTACAGTCTGTTAAGTATCATTCTTTAAAAAATTTTAAAAAAAGACAGCTATTTAAAGGGAGATCGGTCTAAATGTATCAGGCTGTTGGGGCTTGGGGATAGGACAAGGGGAGACTTTGGTCCAGGAAGTAGGAAAACCCTCAATGTAACTGGTATTATACAGTGCCAACAAAGGATTATTAGGCAGGCCTTAAAGTTCTGAGAATATCATAGGTTATACCATCCTCTAGGAGCAGTTGATCGCCCTTTTGGTTAATGCGTTATCAAAATTCATACTCTGTGAAGAGGCAATCACTTCATCAATTTTTTGGGCTAAAAAAAATTTAAACATTTCCCAAACATTTCTTCAGAAGCACTCTCTAATTTTTTCAATATGAGATGGCAGGTTTTCATGCCGGGAAGATTTTGGACCAGTCATTTATGAGGCTTTTCCTTTTTCAAGGGGAAAAGGGGATGAGCAACATTGCCAGTTTTTTCCTGGTTATTTTTTTTTATCCCCAATGCCAGCAAAAAGGGGGGGGCCCTTTAAACCCCAAAACCCAGTTTTTCCCATTCCGTTGCCAAAAAGTTTTTTTTTCCCTTGAAAAATTTTTAAAATTCCCCCCAAAGTTTGGAAAATGCCCCCTGAAACCCCCCTGGGGTTCTAAAACTAAAGGTTTTGTTTTTAAATCCTTGGGGGGCGGGCATGGGTTGATTCCGTACCCCTGGGGGGCAAAAAATAAAAAACCCCCTTTGGTTTTATTTCATTTTTTTAAAAAAGGGGTTTAAATTTTGCCTTTCCCCCCACTTGACCCCTTAAGAAAACCCAAAGCGGGGTTTAGACAGGGTTTCCTGTCGTCCCAAATTTTTAATCCCAAAAGGTCCTGGGGTTAAATTTTTTTCGTGCGGGTTAAATAAGTTTTTTCAAAAACCCTTTTGGGGAAAGTGTGACCATGGTGAAAGGGGGACAAAAAAAGGGATAAAGGAATAACAGGAAAAGTTGGTAGATGGATCTATAATTTCCTAACACGTAGAACACAAAGAGTAGTAGTCAAAGAGTAAAAAGCCCCCGGCAGTTTCTGGAAAAAACCCCTGTTCCACAAGGCACATACTTGCTCCCATTTATTCCTCATCCTCATATCAGACATTGACAGGGGGTATAAGCCCCAGTGCTGTGTCTTCCCTTTTCAGATGACCCCGAATTAAGACAGTGTCCACCTTGAAGACACTGCAAGACTCCAAGCAGACATAAACCAAATCTTTAAATGGGCTGCAGAAAACAATATGAAGTTCCCAAAGATGAGAAATTTAAAATTTCCGATACGGGAAAAAGTGAAGAAATTAAAATCTCATCGGGGTACAAACTAATTCCAACCCCACAATAGAGCGAAAACTAATGTCAAAGACCTGGGAGTGATCATGTCAGGGATCTCACCTTCAAAGGGCCATAACAATGTAGCAATTGCATCTGCCCCGAAAAAAGACAGGATGGATAATGAGAACCTTCAAAACCAGGGGTGCCAAGCCCATGTTGACACTTTCAGATCGCTTGTTCTATCTAGGCTGGAATATTTCTGACACTAACTGCACCTTTTTGCGGGTAAATTGCTGACCTTGAAAAAGTGCAGAGAACCTTCACCGCACGCATAAGTGCGATAAAACCACTTTAACTACTTAAAAGCCTTTAAGTTCCCCAAACCTGTACTTCGAACCAGGCGGGGGAGATACATTATTATATACACATGGAAAATTCTCGAGGGGTTAGTACCAAACTTGCACACAAAAATCCTCCCTTCGAAAGCAAAAAACTGGGAGGCGATGTAACATCCCCCCAAAGAAGAGCAGGGGTGCCACTAGCACGTTTAGGGGCAACACACAAAATGTAGGGGGCCCCAAAATTGTTCAACTGCCTCCCAGCTACATCAGGGATTACCAACAAGCCCCTGGCTGTCTTCAAGCAGGCACTGGGCAGGAAACCCCCAAATCGGTACCTGATCAGCCGGGCTGTGGTTCGTAGTTTGGGCTGCGTGCGGGCCCGCAGTAACAGCCTGGTTGATCAGGCTCTGGTTCCCAAAAGAGGCCTGGTCACGGGCCGGCCGGGGGCGTTGACCCTGGAATTTCTCCAGGTAGACTCACCCACTCCTCCATTTACCTGCACTCAAACATACACCACCTATACACAGTCTCCACCACTTGACCACTTCCTCCCCAAACCCCTGCCTCTGCATTATACTGTATAGCACCCTTCTCTCTGCACACTGTCATACGCCCTCTGCCAATCAATTGTCAGAACCCCTCCTCACTTTCCCTCAATCAAATTCCCTAATCCTTTCATGACCCCTACCATACACCTTCCTGTTATCCCAAACTGACCCTCCTCATTACCCTCCAATACAGTGGTACCTTGGTTAACGATGATCCCCAAACTCGCCTTTTAGTAAGTTTATTTTTAATGCCTTTTAGTATTTTTGGGTCTAAAAGGACTAGTCTATTTCATTATTCCTAATGGGGATAATTCGTTTGGTAATGGCACTTGAACAGCATTCTGAATCAAAAAATATCGTTACCCGAGGTACCACTGTACTTTCTTCAGCGGTTTCCTAACAATTTTGCAAACATTTTATAATCTAGATTCTATTAATGACAAGGGTCCTTTTTAATTAAGAACACCACACCAGTTCCTTGTCCATCCCAATATACCCCTCCTCCTTCATTGTGTTAAATAGTACTACTAAACACTCCAATGTACCTGATAAAATTCGTTTATCATCCATCCAACCAAGGCGCTTTCCTTTACTTAACCCATTCACTGCCTCCCATACTTCCTTCTCACTAATAGGCCCTTCCAAATGGGCACGATCATTATCTCTAAATGCCACAACATCCCTTGCAGAACCACACCTGCCTTCCGCTCACCCAGCTCATCATGTTCCAAATATTCGCAAACCATTTGTCCAGCACTCAATCACGCTTCAGTAGGCATACATGTGCCACTGCACATAGCTCCCCAAAGCCTCTTCCACCTCCACATGTGAAACTGTCACTCCCTTCTTCCTACACCTATTTAATACATACTTGACGGCCATAAACATCTTCCAGCCCCGCCTGCTCATGGTAAGCATTGAACCACTCATACTGTATACATCTCAGCTTATTTTTCAACTCCCTGACTTCCTTCATATCAACCCTCCTTGTGTTTCATAGCATGTTCCAAATAACCCTAAATACCTATGCAATCCATATGACCAACACACCTCCTCCCTTCCCCTCCTTTTAAAACCTCTGTATTTCCTCTTTGCTACTGTTTCCCACCAATTAATTAAGTCCTCCATTTCCAGGCGTTTACCCTGCCTCCACATCCCTTCCACCATTGTGCAAAAATCTCCAGATGATCTTCCCACACAGTAACATCCAATTAGCTTACAATATCCCCAAACCACTTCACTGCCCTGTCCCAATGCACATCTGCTATAACTCCCTATGAGCAGAAAGCCAACATCTATTGTGTGTATACTCCCAACCCTCTCCATATCTGACTCATAAATTCTAACCAAACGAGCAGCATACGCATGTCTAAAAATGTATTCTCCACCAACCCTCCACACCCTTTAAACCTGCCCCATTCAACACGTCCCATAAAGTCCCCAACACAACACCGCACTCTAGGCTTTACATCCTTACATCTTATGACGCACCAATCACTCCAACGAGCACAACCGCAGGCAGTCCTCCCAGTGCATACACTAAATTATCCCACACAAACTCATCCTTGATAGTCCTAGAAAATTCTGCTAGCATGTAAACCCCAATGAAGCACACTCATATGCCACCCCATTCCCATCTACCCTAACAATACTTCCTTCCCGCACTCTTATGCTATCAATCAAGGGCTTGATAACTCCTATAACCACTGCAACCCCATCCCTTAATTTGAAAGAAGACCCGCATACACATCATACCCATCCACACGTAATCCTATCAATCTTGAAATTATGCTCCCTATAAAACCCACTTGTATTCCAAAGCATCTCAACATCACCCAACCCACTTCCTTTTAACTCAGCCCAAACCCATTAACATTTAGTGTTATACAAATGAAAACACTGACGTGGGTTTGCCTTCGACCTTGATTGTTGCATCATTCCAGGGGCCCCCAAACTCCCACCTTACCCACACTCTTCCAAACTTACTCCTTTAAGGGGAACCCTGCCTTATTCTGTTGGACACAACCATCAAAGGTTTCTTACACGACCTTGTGCCAGTGTCAAAATGTCTCTCCATCTGAAGAGGCTAGATCTCTTGCGGATTCCCCGACGCCATCATGCCATTTTCACTGTCTCCTCCTCATCCTTCTCATGCTCATGCACATCCACCCTCACAGTCTCATGCACTAGTACATTCTTCCTTCCACATCTGCATCCATCTCTACACATACACCGGTACCTCCTACACAATGAAACTCCTGCCTCACTCAATTCCGTCAGGTCTTCATCCAAAAGGTTTTCCAACACTTTCTCCAGTGCCTCGTCATGACAATCCCTCACAGGGTCTCCTCGTCCTCTGGCACCCATTGTGGGACCCCGGGTCCTCCTGAGGGAGGCTTGATCGCCCATGCTGCACTCCACTATTTCACTCCAAGACCTAGGAGCCACATCATGCCCCCAAGTGACAGCACATCATTCATGAAGTATTATTTTACATATCACTTAAACTTACTACCAAAACTCCATGACAAATATGTCAGCGTGAAGGGATGTTTGTTGACATCCATGATAATATACACTTTGAAAGTCTTGGAGTTACTATGGAGGTTTGGTAGTGGGTTCTTGAGTGACATTTGTAGAATAATACTTATCCAAACCTCCACTACATTGTGTACTTCTGAGCACAACACTTTCAAATTACGTTTACTAGACGTTCAGTGGTCTCTGATCATCCATTGAACCTATACGGCTTCATGTATCCTAGAATATGATACAGTCAGGTTTCTCAGCCTCCTGTTTGACTGCCGATTGTCCTGGAAACCTCACATTACCTCTCTGAAGGCGACTTGTCATAGCCGACTGAACTCTTAAACCAAGCACATCTTTCATGGGGGCTGATTGTAGAACTCTTCTTCGCCTGCATTCAGCCCTAATTTTATCGAAGCTCGATTATGGTGACTAGATATATTCGGCTGCCTCCCTGCTACTCTTTCCAGCCTTAATCCATCCATCACCAGCGATTGCGTTTATGCCTTGGTACATTTCGTTCTTCCCGGTTGAGAGCCTCTATGTAGAAGCGAACATTCCATCCTTGTCCGATCGTCGTGATGCACAATGCCTCGCTATAATGTTGCTGGACTTCCAATCCTTCCATGATAGGATTGTCACAGATATTAGTAGACGCCATTATTTGTTCGTCGACCCTGTTTACGTCGTCTCTTTTCTCTTCGTCTACATTAACTCTTGTCTTCCCTTCAATTACCACCTTTCTATGTTCATGTGACATCTCCTTTTCCTATTCCTGGGAAGTTCCTACTGTCTGTGTCTGTTCCTTTCTCTGCCTTGCGGAAAGCCCAACTACCTACGGCAGCTTCTCCTCTCTTTTTCAGACCATTTCCATTCTCATTCCATGCCATCGCAGTGTACACGGATGGTTCTAAGTCATCGACTGACGTCGGATTTGTAGCAGTGTTTCTGGACAGCATTGTGAGAGGGCATCTATTATCCTCAGTACATATTTACAGCTGAATTGTATGCCATTCTAGTTGATTCTATCCGCATTGTATCATGCCTGTGTATCATTTAGGTCGCCTCGACTCCCTTAGTTCCTTCATTCATCCGGAAAATTTGAAACACCCCTTAGTTCTCGTATCCAACTTTGGTTGCGATTCTCAAAA